>JBBPBX010074577.1:0-17545 GCA_038048925.1 Garcialebias charrua
TAAAAAAGAGCTTCTCAGAGTGTCAGTGTCTCTCAGAAGCCAAGATGGTAAGAGGATCACCAATTCCACCATTGTTGCACAGAAAGATAGTGCAGCAATACCAGAATGGTGTTACCCAGCGTAAAATAGCAAATACTTTTAAGTTATCATCATCAACCGTGCATAACATCATCAAAAGATTCAGAGAATCTGGAACAATCGCTGTGCGTAAGGGTCAAGGCCGTAAACTACTGGATGCTCGTGATCTCCGGGCCCTTAAACGTCACTGCACCTCAAACAGGAATGCCACTGTCAAGGAAATAACAGAATGGGCTCAGGAATACTTCCAGAAAGCATTGTCAGTGAACACAATCCACCGTGCCATCTGCCGTTGCAGCTGAAACTCTACAGTGCAAAGAGGAAGCCATTTCTAAGCAAGCTCCACAAGCTCAGACGTTTGCACTGGGCCAGGGGTCATTTAAAATGGAGTGTGGCAAAATGGAAGACTGTTCTGTGGTCAGATGAGTCACGATTTGAAGTTCTTTATGGAACACTGGGACGCCATGTCATCCGGACCAGAGAGGACAAGGATAGCCCAAGTTGTTATCAACGCTCCGTACAGAAGCCTGTATCACTGATGAGTCAAAAAGGCGTTCAATAGAAGATCAACTGGACTTTATTTGTAATAGAAGACGTTTCGCTTCTCATCCGAGGAGCTTTATGTCCTGGACGACTGAGAATCTTCACCAGCGTATCACTGATGGTATGGGGTTGCATGAGCGCTTGTGGCATGGGCAGCTTGCATGTCTGGAAAGGCACCATTAATGCAGAGAACTATGTTCAGGTTCTAGAACAACATATGCTCCCATCTAGACGTCATCTCTTTCAGGGAAGACCCTGCATTTTTCAACAAGATGATGCCAGACCACATTCTAGCAATCACAACATCATGGCTACGTAGGAGAAGGATCCGGGTACTGAAATGGCCAGCCTGCAGTCCAGATCTTTCACCTATACTATAGGTGAAAGACCTGGACTGCAGGCCAAATGTTCTCTATAGGTCCTATAGAGAACATTTGGCGCATCATAAAGAGGAAGGTGCGACAAAGAAGGCCCAAGACGATTGAACAGTTAGAGGCCTGTATTAGACATGAGAGAGCATTCCTATTTCTAAACTTGAGAAACTGGTCTCCTCTGTCCCCAGACGTCTGTTGAGTGTTGTAAGAAGAAGGGGGGATGCCACACAGTGGTAAAACTGAACTTGTCCCAACATTTTTGGGATTTGTTGACGCCATGAAATTTTGAATCAACATATTTTCCCCTTAAAATGATACATTCTCTCAGTTTAAACTTTTGATCTGTGATTTGTGTTCTATTCTAAATAAAATAATAGATGTTGGCACCTCCACATCATTGCATTCAGTTTTTATTCACAATTTGTTTAGTGTCCCAACTTTTTTGGAATCAGGTTTGTAAAAAAAATGTACAAAAAAAATTCCTAAACAAGTTTTTTTTTTGTTTTTCTTTCTCTTTCCTTTTTTTGTGTTTTGTTTATTGTAAGTTTGTCAATAAATTTAGCTGGAATTCCTTGATATGTTTTACAAAATTATACAGGAAAAATTCTGCTCTGATTTTGAAGTGAAGGTATAATGAGCTTGTGCTTCTACCTACACTTTTTTTTTGGTCTACACTTTGTGTTTTTGTGTTCTTTTTTTTAACCTTTATTTAAACAGATAAGTCACATTGAGCCTCAAATACTCATTTACAAGTGAGATCTGTTGGACAGACAATAAAAGTGGTGAAAAATGACACATACATCCTAACACATTTTTGACCTCTGCTTGAAGGTCAAAAATGTGGTAATGAAAAAAATCTCGCACACAAGCACATAATGACGCCGACATTACGCAGAGGGCAGGGGACTCAAAAGCGGTGCGCATGCCAGCCCTTAGAGACACTGCAGAGTTCAGATAAAATCAGAGTTCAGATAAAATCACTCCGTTCCGGGAGAGTGAGCTCCCAAGGACGGCCAGAGGCAAATTCAGATTCCTCAAATGATGACAGAATGTTTATTCAGCTGGGCTCCTCTGAAAAGTCTGTGGAATTCCTCAGCAGAAGGGTTGGGAGGGGGAGAGAGCGTCAGGTTTACAAAACTTCAGCAGGCGTGTTGAGATAAGACGGCCTATCAAGGCCAGTCAGGGAGCCAAATTTCAGGCAAACACGATTGTTTTGGGAACAGGCAGAACCTTAATGACATCTACCTTCAGTCTGTGTCGGTCCACTTTCTTCTGAAATGTCCAAATTAATTGTGTTCTTAATTTTTTTACGAAACTGGTTTGGTTCAGAATGTGTATGTAAATTTAGGGACAGGACTGGATAAGCCATTGCTTCTTCCTACTCCCTTTTTGAACATTTTTGTTTTGTTTCCAGAATAATTTGGTGGAAATATTTACGCTTGTACTGTATTTGTTTGTTTTTGTTGAAATTCTTAACTGTTCGAAATGAAATAAAGAATTATTATTATACGAGCAATTCTACTAAAAACGTAGGTGCCAACACAAAAATGGGGACTACTGGAGTGGAGGCTACCGTACTTTCCAGTACTTTTCCAGCCAGTAAATTTTCACAGGCTTTGAACACCACGGCTTATACAATGCTACAACCGAGTTGAACAATGACAATTTCTCGCCTCAAATTACATCAACATGCAGTTCTTGCATCGCTCTGAACACTTTCAGCCAAAACTATATTTTTAAGAGTCAAAACTTGGATATTCTTATATGCCAACATGTAATGTTTTTTATGATCACACATATATTAATGAATAATCCTTATTAGAAGACCGTACGGTGCCACCAGAGAAGCTGTCCTTCCAACAGGCGGACCGGTTTGGACGTGGGTCCAGTATCCAGGATAAAAACAGAGCAGAGTCCAGTTCATTAACATAGTTACAGTTCAGTTAAAGTGTTTTTAATAGTGTTCACTTTAATTTTCAATGTTTGTGTGACATACAGTTTGTGATGTTGAATAAATAAATACAAAATAAACCTGGTGTCTTCATTTTCAACTTTAATAACACGCAGCATGTTACGCATCGTTTAAATGACATAACGAGTCCAGACAGCTTCATTTAGCTCAGATAACTTTATATATCTCCCACGCCAACATAAATATTGTTTATTATTGTTAAACTGTTATAATTGAGCACATTTAGTATGTTATAGTGCAGCGTGACATGTGAAATATCCACCTGCCTCGTTCATTAAACAGTGATATTAGAACTGGATCAGACTGGAGTCTCTTCCAACACTGATGCAACTACATTCAGGTGTAGATTAATTAAATATGAGACTCAAAATATTTTCCATCAGTCATAGTTCAGAATGCGGTGTGTGTCCGCCGCCATTGTTGATGCTGTCTGTCCGCGCGTGCGTGCGCGCATATGGTTCAGACAAAAGCTCAGTGGGAGATGTTTATGTTATCAACAGGGGGTCAGCGAAAAACCTCCACTCTGGAGGGTGGATTCAGAAACCTTCGGATTCAAAGAGGGGGGCCAGTGGTGTTGTGTAAACGATCGGCAGAACCGCAGAGAGAAAGCTGCGGTTTCACTCAAAATATGCGCCGTGTAAACGGCCCCTAAAGGCTCGTTGTCGCACGTCTTTTACCCCCCGTTGAATGAAAAAAAGTTGCGCAACTTCCGTCTGCACTCCCGCTGCGATCCCCTGATGACAGCCGTCCTATACATTGCCCCCAGTCAGCACTGCGAGACGCGGAGGATGCGGCTCGGAGCGTGTGATTGGTTCAAAGTTTGTGGGCGTTTTTTGTTTGGATGTCAATATACGGTGTATCACACCGCTACCCGCTACTCTTCCAGAAGCCGGTTTTTGTTTTTGCTTTGACATGGATAGTTTTGAAGCTAAACTCGCCTTGTGTAGATCTGGTCCTGTTCAGCGGGCGAACGTGCCAACGCCGTTTGCGTCGTCTTTCCATGTTCGCGGTCAATAACATAAGTATAAGGTCATTTTCTTCATCCTCGTCCTCCGACTCGTCATCCAACCTGAGAAGCATCTCTTTTGCCGCTTGCACATACATTTTTTTCGTTGTGAACTGTAGAAAACTTCCTCCATCCATCAACAGTCATATAAGCTGTGCGTGTGACGTATGCAGTGGGAGGGAAGAGGGAGGGATTACTATAATGTATACCCCACGTCTTTTCCAAGTACTGTATAAACACTCAATGCGGTCGGTGACACACACGCAATTACGTCATCGCTGGGCCGCAGCCGCACGTCTTGCATGAAGCATAAACAAAGCTTTAGAGGCCTGTATTAGACATGAATGGGAGAGCATTCCTATTTCTAAACTTGAGAAACTGGTCTCCTCTGTCCCCAGACGTCTGTTGAGTGTTGTAAGAAGAAGGGGGGATGCCACACAGTGGTAAAAATGGACTTGTCCCAACTTTTTTGGGATTTGTTGACGCCATGAAATTTTGAAACAACATTTTTCCCTTAAAATGATACATTCTCTCAGTTTAAACTTTTGATCTGTGATTTGTGTTCTATTCTGAATAAAATATTAGATGTTGGCACCTCCACATCATTGCATTCAGTTTTTATTCACAATTTGTTTAGTGTCCCAACTTTTTTGGAATCCGGTTTGTAATTGACCAAGTATAATATTTTTGTCTCATTTGTTTAACTGGGTTCTCTTTATCTACTTTTAGGATGTGTGAAAATCTGATGATGTTTTAGGTCATATTTATGCAGAAATATAGAAAATTATATAGACTTCACAAACTTTCAATCACCACTGTATAAAGCATCTTTTAAACTCACCATACTCCTCAGGAATCATAATTCCAAACAGGCCGAGCTCTTTAAGGCCATCCAGTGTCTCAGGTGGAATTCTAGCTTCTTGATCAATCTTTGCTGAGTCAACTAAAAAAATAAAAAAATAATTACTCAGCTTATGAAATTCCTCTTAGTTAATAGACTCAAAAAGTTAATTTAACGCATCTCTACACTCACCTTCCTCGCTAAAGAATTTCTCCACAGGAGTGACAAACTGTTTGATCTCCTCCAGCTCCTCATTTCCAATTTCAGGATAAGGAAAGACCTCAGCCTGCAGCACAAAACACACAATCTGAAGAAAACTCAAAACCAGTGGATTTACCGTCCATTAAAAACAACAACATTGAACAAAGTGTTTCACAAGAAGGTCAAGATCAGTGTGTTTGTGTTCAAGGAGGGAGGAGGGGGGTGAGTGGGAGAAAGAAGACGGCAGGAGGATTTCCAAGTGTAAAACGATATCCTTTTATATCGAGATAGTCTCAACTTATATAGCAAAAAATATGATATCAATATTTTTAAAATATCGAAATATTGCCCAGCTCTGGTGGGTGTAGTCAAAAGTGAGCCGAGTGAACAGGAGGGGGCTCAACACACAGCCTTGAGGGGAACCAGTGCTGAGGTTGTGGTGGAGGAGGAGAATTGTGGATCCTGTCAGACAGTCAGAGTCAGAGATTTATTTGTCATTCACATCTCATGTGGTACATGTGGTGGAACGAGATAATGTACACAGGGTTCCAGTTACATTCAACAATTAAAAGTAAAAGAAAAAAGTAATAACATCTAACATATGAACTAAGAAAACATCAATTAAATAATAAACTAAGCACTAATAGCAAAATATTACGTCGAACAGTGGCACAAACATGAGTCTGTGAGCAGATGAGCAAGAATGAACACAGCAACATGAAACAGATCAGCAGCAACATGAAACAGATCAGCAGCAACATGAAACAGATCAGCAGCAACATGAAACAGATCAGCAGCAACATGAAACAGATCAGCAGCAACATGAAACAGATCAGCAGCAACATGAAACAGATCAGCAGCAACATGAAACAGATCAGCAGCAACATGAAACAGATCAGCAGCAACATGAAACAGATCAGCAGCAACATGAAACAGATCAGCAGCAACATGAAACAGATCAGCAGCAACATGAAACAGATCAGCAGCAACATGAAACAGATCAGCAGCAACATGAAACAGATCAGCAGCAACATGAAACAGATCAGCAGCAACATGAAACAGATCAGCAGCAACATGAAACAGATCAGCAGCAACATGAAACAGATCAGCAGCAACATGAAACAGATCAGCAGCAACATGAAACAGATCAGCAGCAACATGAAACAGATCAGCAGCAACATGAAACAGATCAGCAGCAACATGAAACAGATCAGCAGCAACATGAAACAGATCAGCAGCAACATGAAACAGATCAGCAGCAACATGAAACAGATCAGCAGCAACATGAAACAGATCAGCAGCAACATGAAACAGATCAGCAGCAACATGAAACAGATCAGCAGCAACATGAAACAGATCAGCAGCAACATGATGTGATATTTCACAGTGATTATTCTGGTTAGATATTCATGAGTCTAACAGCCTCAGGGTAGAAGCTGTTCCTCAGTCTAGTGGTTCTACACTTGATGCTCCTCAACCTCCTTCCTGAGGGGAGTGGGGCAAAAAGTGTGTGTGCTGGGTGAGTGGGGTCCTTCATGATGCAGGTGGCTCTCTTCCTGCATCTGGAGGTGTAAATGTCTGTGATGGTGGGGAGACTGACTCCAACATCTTCTGTGCAGCCTTCACCACTCTCTGTAGAGCTTTTCTTTCTGCAGCTGTGCAGCCTCCATGCCACACGTTGATGCTGGAGCACAGGATGCTCTCCACTGCACACCTGTAGAAGGAGGTGAGAACTGGGCTACTCAGACCAGCTCGTCTCAGCCGTCTGAGGAAGTAGAGTCTCTGATGACCTTTCTTGATCAGGCTGGTGGTGTTGTTGCTCCAGCTGAGGTTATCATTCATGTGTACACCCAAGTATTTGTAGCTGGAGACCACTTCCACTGCAGATCCTCTTATGTTCAGTGGGGTGTGGGTGTGTTTGTTCCTTCTGAAGTCCACAATCATCTCCTTTGTCTTCTTCACATTGATGTGAAGATTATTCTCTTTGCACCAGCTCTCCAGGTGTTCCACCTCCTGCCTGTAGCTGGACTCATCATTGTTTGTGATGCATCCCACCACAGCTGTATCATCTGCAAACTTTACAATATGACAGCCTGTGTGGGTGGCTGTACAATCATATGTGAGCAGAGTGAACAGAAGAGGGCTCAGCACACATCCCTGAGGAGAGCCAGTGCTGAGGGTTATGGTGGAGGAGAAGTTGTGGATCCTCACTGACTGTGTTAAATGAGAAGAATTGACTTACGAACGGTAAGTCAAAAATTCGTAAGTAGGATCACATACAAAACAAAAAAAATGTTTTTAATAAATAAATAAATGTACAGTACTGTACAGTCACAAAGCACTTAGCCTATCCTAACACAGTTTTTAAAGATGAAGGAGTGAGTTGAATTGTCTCCCTTTCACATGAAGGGAGCTGACTCCCTTTATGTGAATGGAGCCTGCAGGGAGGAGGGAGTCATTTACACAACATGCTGGTGAAGATTCTCAGTCGTCCAGGACATGATAAAATCAAAAAAGGCGTTCAATACAGAACAACTGGACTTTATTTATTTTATTTGGACTTTATTACATTTACACAACATTCATAAAAAGGTAGGATATAGACACAGTATAAGGAAAGCAGGAAGAAACAGGAACTTACTCGCATTAGAACAGGACACACAGGAATTAATAAATCTCTTAAAATAATTAGAACGTATGCAAGAGGACTATGTGACAAGTGCACCAGCAATTTCCCTGAAACGGTTCAACATGTCTTTATGGGATGTCCAGGGTATGAAACAGAAATAATGCATTTCCAAAAAAAATTTTAAAAAAATGAATATTAAATTTACAATGAGGGATGTTTTTTGTAGTGATATCAGTAAAGTTAAAGATCAAGTTATTATTTACTTGAAAAATACAAACTTAATAGACAGAATGTAGTTGAGTTATTAAATTAAATTTACAGAATTAGGTTTTTTCTTATTTATCTCCTGTCCACACTCCAGCTCAGTAGGTGGTGGTAATGCACCTTACAGTTGGTTTGCCAACCGCCATAAAACAAAACAAGAAGAAAGGGTGGAGGGGGGGCTCATTAGTTGCCACCAGACATTAATACATATTATTGTCTATGGTTCCCACCTGTACTGACGCCACAAAGCTGTGAGTGCCTGTTAGGCGCTATTCAACAATAGAGTGACTATAGTGCATACTTGTTATTTTGGTTATGACAGGTGTACGATAATTTCCCTCAAAATACGATAATTTTATGTCAAGATAATCCTACATTTCTCACCTGGCAACACTGCCAGGGACACTTCAGCATGTGACTGCTGGTGGATTCGAACTCCCAACTCTTCATTAGAGGACGACTGCTCTAACCACTCAGCCACAGCCGCCCTGGTTGTGTCATGTCAATGTAAAAATAACTGCCAAGTCTTCCTGCTGTGGCAATCCCTGAAGAAGGGAGCAGCCGAAAGAAGAAAAAATAATAAAAGGTTTTGAAACTCATCACATTTAGTTATGGAATGAACAGGAGGCTGAAGTTTGATAAAGACAGAGCTAAAATCAACAAATAAATCAAGTTAATCTGTTGAGCATGCACATGATGATTACTTTTACATACAAAAAAAAAATCTGTATGATTGTCAAAGGAAAATCTACTGTTGTTGCTGGTGTCATCATTCTTTGTTTGTAGCCAGGTCTCTCTTGTAAATGAGTCCTCGAGGCTCAATGGGATTAACCTGCCTAAATAAAGGCTGAACTTTAAGAGTTTCTTTAAAATCCATCCAATGACTCATGAACCGTTCGTTGCATGTGAGTAGATATGCATTTTAAAACAGGATTTTTTTTTGTAGAACAAATGATTCTGATTAAAAGAGCATGAATAAAATATTTTAAATTGTACCAAGATCATGTGTGTGGGTTAAAAACAGGAATATTACAGTTGTAAACTTTTAAATTGTAGCATAATGACCAGTCTGGTTCCTCTTTGATTGGGGTCGGGTTCATTTTGAAGATAAATATGAACAGATACCTTTCTGGTGCGGTTTAAAATAAAACTTTTCCGACCTTATCGGTTAGCAAGGAGAGAAGTAAAAGTCTGAGAGGTCTTTACCTTGTTCACCTGACCGAGGAACAAATCCTTGGCATAGGCGAGGTTTCTAGGATGAGTTTTGATGCACCTTCGCTGCTGAACACCGACGTGCCGTGCATGGACAAGAGTTCGGTTTCCGTACGAAAAGGTTCTGGACAGGACAAGAAACCTGTTCACATTCATCTTTCTTTTGTTAAAACAACAACAACTAAAACAACTCGCTGTACTTTGCACAATCTCCCAAACACCAAGCTACCTTTCACCCGTTTCTGTCGCGTACTGATGACGCGTGTGTTCAATTCAAGATGCTTTTGAATTTCCTCGTAAAGTCTAACAATGATGAACACCACCGATGTTAAAATATTTTACTCATATTACATTTCGTAAACATGTGGCTTTTATTTAAAAAAATGTGTTGAGTATAGGTTTAAAATAAATTAAAATATATTTTCGTTGCGTTAAAGACAAAATTTCTCGTCATCTGTTTACACTTTTACGAGGCACAATTGAACACAACATTAGCACAAAAAAAATCAATTTAGAGATTGTCTCATAATTGATTTGATTTGATGTTTATTCATTCATTTTAAAAGAACAATACAAGACAGTTTCATCAGATACAAGAATACAAGTAGGATAAAATGAAGGGAGCAGAAAGAAGATGAAATCTTATTATATCTGCCCCTTATTTCACAGTTTGTTCAACCAATGATAACCTTCAAACTACATCACAAAATGAATAATTCTACTTAATTTTACTAACTGTAATACACAAACTACATCACAAAATGAATAATTCTACTTAATTTTACTAACTGTAATACACAAACTACATCACAAAATGAATAATTCTACTTAATTTTACTAACTGTAATACACAAACTACATCACAAAATGAATAATTCTACTTAATTTATCTAACTGTAATACACAAACTACATCACAAAATGAATAATTCTATTTAATTTTTCTAACTGTAATACACAAACTACATCACAAAATGAATAATTCTACTTAATTGTTCTAACTGTAATACACAAACACATAATTATGACAGCGATCGAATATGAGGACCTGTATGAAATGTTAATGAAATTGCCCATTAATGCATGCTAATCTTAATCCTAAAACATATACCGGTACACCCCATGTTGTAATTTATTCTATTCTATTATTTTTTTCTTTTTCCTTTTTCTTTTACCTTATTATTCTTTAATCAGTTTGCCTCTGCCTCTGCTATGCCCTTTTTAGATTTACCCTATTGTGAATTGCCATACTTGTTTGTATGGAAAGTCGTTGCATTCAAAATTAAATAAACAAATAAATAGTGTTATTTAAAAAATAATCAATATTCCATGACATAAATAAATGTTCCCATGAAATAAAACATTTAAATATGTTTTCTCCAAGATCTATTTTTTATTTATTTCAAGATTATTATTTATTTATTTATTTCAAGGTTCATTTTTATTTATTTCAAGGTTCATTTTTATTTATTTATTTATTCCATCCATCCATTTTTTTTCTTTCAACAATAAGTCACATGGAGCCTCGAAGACTCATTTACAAGTGAGATTTGTTGGACAGACAATAAAATATTCTTCCGCTTATCCGAGGTCAGGTTGCGGAGGTACCGGTAGCAGCCTAAGTAGGGAGGCCCAGACTTCCCTCTCCCCAGCCACTTGGAGCAGCTCCTCTGGGGGAATCCCAAGGCGTTCCCAGGCCAGTAGTCCCTCCAGCGTGTCCTGGGTCTTCCTCTGGGTCTCCTCCCGATGGGACGTGCCCGGAACACCTCACCAGGGAGGCGTCCAGGAGGCATCAAATGCCAGAGCCACCTCAACTGGCTCCTCTCAACGTGGAGAAGCCACGGCTCTACTCTGAGTCCTTCCTGGATGACCGAGTGTTTGGTCCTGATAAGTCTAGGAGAAGGCAGGACACACAACATATGAAGCCCAGATTATTTTTTTAACCAAAATATTTTTATCGAGATTTTCCACTTTGGAAATACAATCATATAACTATCTGAACAAGTTTTCTCTGTAGTTATTACATGACAGTAATTATTTTTTCTCATCTCAGAGAAATGAAAAACAAAGAAAGAAAGAAGACAAAAAAGAAAAAACAGACAGGAACAAAAAAAAGCTTCTCAAAAACAGGGGTATTCAAGCCAATTACTGTACAGCCAGGTTAGATATAATTGTACACGTCTATTCAGCATGGCACACTGCAGGTTCCAGCAAATCAAAGCTCAAACAAGCCCTCTGACAAATCTAAGTCCTTAATAAAATTAATGAAAGGACCCCAAATCCTCTCATAAAGATACTGTTTTGATTTCCTAGTACCATTTATTAAGGAAAAGTTCAGCTCAGACACATATTTGCTATAATTGTTTTTAAGTGTTAATCTTCTTAAAAGCCTTGCTGTGTGCACCTGTGGCAGACATTTGCAGCAGAGCTAAATGTAGGTGTGACCTATACACCGGTGCGACCTATCTAGGGATTTTTCCAATCTATTGGTGATAATTGGACAATGCGACCTATACAGAGGTGTGACCTATACACCAGAAAATACTGTATATGTTATCTTTCTAACGGCAAATTGGATGAAATCTGCTTTATCCACTGCGTGGCACTAGGTCTGTTGACATTTTTCCAAGCAAAAGCTATACATTTTTTTGCAGATTATGAGCTTATATCTATAAAAGTACATTCTGATGTACTAAAGGTATGCTTCTCGGGGTAAAGAGCTAACAGGAACAATTTAGGATCTAGTGAGATTTGCTTTAAGATGTTTTTTTTCAATTATATCTTTCACCTCTGTCCAAAACGCATTGATTTGTCTTCATTCCCACATGCAATGTATTAAAGTCCCTTTAGAATTACACTTTACGTAAAGATCTGGGATGTTATTATTGCATTTATTTAACTGCACAGGCGTAACATGAACACACATTAGCCATTTAAATTGTACAATTCTGAGACGGCTATTTATGGACATTGTGTGGGTTTTAATGCAAGCCTTTTATTAATAATAATAATAATAATAATAATAATAATACATTTTATTTGTAGGCGCTTTTCTTGGCACTCAAGGTCACCTTACATCAACAATCATAAAAACAGACACAATATTATATACACAGTAAAAACAAAAACTTTTCCCAATCCTGTTCACTAATATTTGATGATAGGTCCATATTCCAGTTTTTAAACTTATTATTTGAGTTCTCTAATGAGTTAGAGATCAGCACATTATAAAAGTCTGAGATAATGCCCTTTCTTGATTTATTCCGAATCATTAATTTTCCAAGCATTGTAAGGGGGGGCTTGTTAAGGTTACTGTAATTTGCTTTGACAAAACTTCTCAATTGAAGAAATTTAAAATAATGCTAGCTTGAACTTGGTTTATAACTCTCCAAATGAAAAACATATACAGTATCTGAATTTGATGGGTAAAGATCACCAATTATTTTTAAACCTTGCAATGCATCTGCCCTACCTGGAGCAAACAGCTGATTACCCCATATTGGGCTAAACTGAGACATACTATTGGCTCTGCTAGATATTTTCTAACAGCCTGCCAAATTCTAATCATATTTTTCAAAATAGGATTTGTAGTATATTTCTGTAACTTCTTAGAGTGTCGGAGTATATGAATAATGGAAGAGCTAAATTTAAAATATGGGACTCCATTTCGACCCAGTGAGGATTATTTTTATCTGCAAAATAGAACATGATAGTCCTTAATTGTGTTTCCCAATAGTAAAATTTAAAGTTGGGGCACTTTAACCCCCTCTATCAAATGGTAAATAAAGCAAAGAGAAGTGTATCCTAGATCTTTCTTTGTTCCATATAAAGCCCAAAATGTTTTGTTTTTTTTGCCAAATAAATAATTCAGGAATGCTTTGAAAGAGGTATAATAACTTTCTGCTGGTTGTGCTGCAGGAGTGCTAAAGGAGGGCAGTTTAGCTCTGAGATCAGCTCTCAAAATGTACTGGAAAGCATAAAATTCAGATTAAAACATTAAAGCCATCTGGATTGCATATCATCTGCCACCTTTCAAAGTCAAAGTCAACTTTATTGTCAAAACTGCAATGTGTACAGGACATACACAGGATTGAAATTGCATTTCTCTCTCAGTCCCTCGGTGCAACAGTAACCATTTAAACACTAAACACTAAACAATTAATAAACAAGCATAAAAAGAAATAGAAAAAGTTTAGTACTGTCCTGAGTTTTTTTGCATAGTCGTTTTTCATAGTAGTATAAAAGTATAAAAAGTTTCACCAACACCAAAAACACCAACATTTAATAAACATAATCACAAAATGAAATACAGTGTAATACTGTCCTGAGTTTTTTGCATAGTAGTTTTTCATAGTAGTATAAAAGTATAAAAAGTTTCAGTGTCCCGAAGTATAAAGTATAAAAAGTATATCTATAAAATAAATGAAGGTTCTGGCATTTGACATTTGTTAAGAGTGACAAAGCAGCATATGGGGTTAATGTACACAGTATATGTATGAGGTAGTTGATATTGGTATAGAGATAAAGTGGCATTATGCAGTAAGGCTAGTAAAAAGAATATATACTATATATCAGCAGTAGTGTAGATAGTTAGGAGCCAAGATGGTGTAGTGGTTAGGGCGTTTGACTTGGGACCCGAAGGACGCGGGTTCGCGTCCCGGCCACTACACATCTTGGGGTGTCTATGAGTGCACACCTATTTCTCCAGCTCCCCGAGCGCCTTCTATGGCTGCTCACTGCACCACCTGGTAGGTGGTTGGGTTAAATGCAGAGACGAATTTCGTCTGTGTATGGGAAACATACGCAGATGACAAGATTAGACAACTATTATTATTATTATAAAAAGTCTAGATGTAAACAGTAAGTAATAAATGTAAACAGTAGTAATGACTATAGGCAGTAATGTAATACAAACATTAGTGCAAATATGAGAAGTAGTGCAAACTGAATGAGCACATGACCGTGAGTTGAGTGAATGACCCGTATTGATGACACAGAGTCCAGTGTTAAAAACTTTGTGTTGTGTGGTAATGTGTGAAAGTTTTTTGTGATTAAGGCAGTTCAAATGGGAGGGGAGGCAGAGCAGGCAGAGTGTTTAGCATCCTGACTGCCTGATGAACAGAGCTGTCTCTCAGTCTGCTGGTTCGAGCCTGGAGACTCCTCAGTCTCCTCCCTGAAGGCAACAGGCTGAAGCAGCTGTGTAGTGGGTGTGTGGGATCACCTGCCATGCAGAGGGCTTTCCGAGTGAGGCGGTTGCTGTGTAAGTCCTGTAGTGAGGGCAAGGAGGTGCCGACAATCTTCTCAGCTGCTCTCACGATGCGCTGGAGGCTCTTGCGGCAGGATGCAGTACATGCACCAAACCACACCGTGATGCAGCTGGTCAGGACACTTTCTATGGCACCCCTGTAGAAGGTGCACATGATGGGGGTTGGAGCTCCAGCTCTATTCAGCTTGCGGAGAAAGTAGAGGCGCTGGTGAGCCTTCTTGGCCAGTGATGCAGTGTTCCTGCTCCAGGACAGGTCCTCTGAGACGTGCACTCCCAGGAACTTGGTGCTGTCCACTCTCTCCACTGTGGTGTTGTTGATGGTCAGAGGGGCATGTTGGGCATCCCTCTTCCTGAAGTCCACAACAATCTCTTTTGTCTTCTCCACGTTGAGAGTGAGATTGTTGTGTCCGCACCACAAGGCCAGGCGGCTCACCTCATCCCTGTAGTCCGTCTCATCGTTGTTGCTGATGAGACCCACCACTGTTGTGTCGTCCGCAAACTTTTATATTTTGTAATTAAATTACAAAATTACATTTGTAATTTATCATTTACAACTGGTGTATTTCCTGATAGAATGAAGGTGGCTAAAGTGGTTCCATTTTTCAAAACCGGTGACAAAGTTGTGTTTAATAATTATAGACCGATATCCCTACTATCACAGTTCTCAAAAATCTTGGAGAAACTATTTAACATTCGATTAGACAAATTAATTGAAAAACACAACATTCTAACAGATACTCAGTATGGTTTTAGATCTGGTCATTCAACATCAATGGCACTTATGGATTTTGTTGAACAAGTAATTACTGCCGTTGACCAAAAATAATATTGTAAAGGATTATGAGGAGGTCAATATTAATACTGGCCTCTTTACCTTAATTAATTTACTTATTCAGATTGAATAGTAATTTCACGGATTCTTTCTTTTTCAGTTTACCCAATATTTCTGTGATCTTTATGATGGATAAATAAATAAAGCCATTAAGTGACAGAGACGTTAACTTAGTTTGATATGTCAAAGACACTATCATTTATTTAAAATAAATCAACTAAATTAACACCATTACACTTGATTGACATGATTTCACTTTCTTTCAATTTAACACGTCAGCACAGTTAAATTTAACACAACAGACTTCAATACTGGATGTTAAACATATTTAGTCTGAGGGCTCTTTAACTTAAATATAGTTATATATAGTTTTTTTTTTAAACTTAAATATAGTTTCCAGATAGATTGAGAGGGATAAGGGAATAGGAGGAAAGATAGAGAGATGGTTTACAGGAAATTGTCTTGAGCATGTTACCAAAAGTGACACTTCCCATCCGACTTCTGCTAAAATCCAGGTACGTTTGTAAACAGCTCTTTACCTTCGACGACGAGTCTGATAAAGAAATGACACCAGCCTTTCAGATGCACAGAGTCTTTCAGGCCCAGCACGTCCGAGCTGTTTCTAGTTTACGTTTTCAACGTCTCCTGGTTTTGCGTTGGTCATCAGAAAATGCGTCAGCTCCTGGCCTCTGACTTCAAGATAAACTTATTCCAGGAAGGAATAAACAAAGTTTTGAGCTTACGCTCGTTCGAAGTGGACTCATAACAGTATGTTATTAGTCCTTAGCTGGATGACGAGTCCTTAGCGTTTGACTGAGTTCATCCAGCTCTTTGGGAAAGGTTCACATCTCTTTGAAGTTCCCAGCAGACTCTGAAGCATTTCTGCAAAACATAGAACTTAAAAGAAGATCATGAGAGGAGTGAGACTTGTGTCTTTTTCATTGGTCCGTGGACCAGCGAGGAGTTCACTTGTTGTTATCAAGATTCAAGGTGAAATTCACAGCAGAGTGAAAATGTTTTGGAAAGACAGAGAGTCCTGGAGCCCTTTTCATGAAAACAACGGATTAACTGTCTTCTGACTTTCTAAACAAAACGGTCGGGCCTCTGTGACCCAAGACTTCAACTTTAACACAGCAGGAGTGACACAGTAATACTCCATATTAAAAGAATAACAGCATATAACATATATCATGAAAATGACAAAAGTTATTCTTTTGATCACATCAGCCTAAAATCAAAGATAGAAATAGTCTCCTTTGGTGACTATGTTCTCAGATTACAACTAATGGAATAATTTGTAGTAAATGTCTTGCTTTACTGAGAGGTCAGTAAAGGTCATCTCTGGAACAGTTCAAAAATACACAGGTGTATTTCCTTTTATATATTAACGATCTGGTTAAAGTGTCTGGGGTCATCAAATGTGTTTTGTTTGCAGACGACACAACTTTTTTTTGTTCTGGAGACACTATTGAACAAGTAATGGATTTATTAATGAAGGAGTTTGTAAAGATTCATAACTGGTTTAGACTCAACAAATTATCATTAAATTTGGATAAAACATACTACATGATATTTAGCAATAAAAATAAATCAATAGACATTCCATTTTTTATCGATGATTCAGAAATACGCAGAGTCAATGAGGTAAAATTCTTGGGTGTTATTATTGATGATAATTTATCATGGAAACAACATATAAATTTAGTTAAAACAAAAATATCTAAATCAATTGCAGTATTTTATAGGGTTCGATATCTACTAAATGATAAATCTTTGTATCTGTTATATAATTCATTGATTGTGCCACATTTGATTTATTGTGTAAGTGTATGGGGAAAAGCATGCAAAAGCAATACAATGCCTATTTTTATTATGCAAAAAAAGATTGTGAGAATTATAACCAGAAATCATTATTGTCACCCTTCTGGTGTATTATTTTCTCAAATGAAGCTACTGAAATTCTATGATTTGGTCGATTACAACATTTTGTTACTTATGTATAGAGCACATAATAATATACTACCATCAAATATTCAAAGGTTTTTTGTGAAAAGAACAAGCTGTTACAATCTTAAGGGTAAAGATGTGTTTGTTAAACCACAGTTCAGAACAAGTTTGAAGGGAAGAACTACAGTAATACAAGGCGTAACATTGTGGAATAATTTAATGCCAGTATTTAAAGAAGCTAAATCAATTTCTGTATTTAAGAAAATTGTCAAAGTTGAATTGTTAAACAAATATGATTGAATGTAACTGAGTAATCCATATATTGTTGGTTAAACGAGTTATTTACTTATTTTGTTATTAGAGAGCAATTAGTTTGTATTA
>JBBPBX010074578.1:2418-17545 GCA_038048925.1 Garcialebias charrua
GCTGAAACGCTCTAGACCGGTACAAAAGGAAGTTTAATGTTGGATCCAGGACAGTAGCCGTGTTTCCATCAAGGTTTCTAGGTGCGCATTTTGAAGTATCGCAGCAGAAAAGCTTAATGGAAACGGCAAAATCCGTATTTACTTTCTCAAGTTCGCCAAAAAGTTTATACGCTCGCTTGAGGTGGTTTTTGGGATGTTCGAAAATGAGCAGATGCGCACAGCGACAGATGGAAACACATTTGCCGACTCGTGCTGCCGAAGCGAACATTCACGTCACGTGACTGATCAGCTGTTTCCGCTCCGGACAACATGTAACATCGCTAAAACTAGTTTGTATGACAGAATAAATACAACTCGACCGATAGCAACACGTACCTGAAATATTCTCTCCATTTTGACGAGATGTGTGGCCAGGTTCTGTTTTCAACTGCTACTTCCTGTTTACTGTAGACATGCGCAGTGCTCACGTCTGACGTAATGACGCTGACGTCTGACGTAATGACGCTGTGCGTGGCTTGGTAGATGCGCTTCAAGCCAGCAGATGGAAACACTTCTGCTTCGCATTAATTTGTATTTACATATTTGCGAGATTTCAAAAATTAGCTCAAAAATCGAAATGAAAATGGATGGAAACACAGCTAGTGGCACCATGCTGAGAGAGTGTTTTGAAAAAACAGAATGGAGTGTTTTCAAAGAAGCTGCTGAAAATGGAGGATCGGTAGATCTTGATCAATATGCATCCTTAGTACTGGGATATATTAGTACATGCTCTGAAAATGTCTCCATCAAAAATATGTTAAATGCTACCCCAACACAAAACCTTGGCTGAATGAAGAAGTTCGCACCCTGATGGCAGCCAGGAACACTGCCTTCAAGTCTGGAGACTCAGAAGAGCTGAGAAAGACAAGGAAAGAGCTGGTTGCTGGCATTAAGAGGGCCAAAGCCAAATATGCACAGATGATTGAGGGACAGTTCACCTCACAAGACCCACGGAGCATGTGGAGGGGTATTAAGTGCATAACAGATTATAAAGGAAGGAGTGTACAATGCCCTAAAGACCCATATCTGCCTGATGCCCTCAACAAGTTTTATGCACGTTTTGAAGACCCAAATAGACCACCCAACACCAGACTCACCTCACCACCAGGTGAAGAGTGCCTCAGTGTGACCGCAACAGAAGTGAGGAGTAGTCTCAGGAGGATCAGCCCACACAAAGCAACCGGACTGGAAAATATTCCCGGGAAAGTGCTGAAAGAATGTGCCGATCAGCTCTGCGATGTGCTGGCTGACATCTTTATTTATTTAGATTATTTTTTCATTTCAAATTCAAAATTTAAAAGAACACAAAATAACTACAGGTAGTCCCCGACTTACGAGCGAGTTCCGTACTTATGAGTTGCTCGTAAACCGGAAATTCGTACGTCGGAACAAGAAACACGTGTTCTCGTAAGTCCGGATTTTCGCTCGTAAGTTGGAACATTTATGGTAGCGCTACTACGAACACTCGTTTTTCATCAAAAACATTCATACTACTTCATAAACATGCTCAGAAACGTGTTTCCAAACGGTTAGCTAACACACTTTCATCTAAAAACACAAAAAAGTGCTGTATTTTTTACAAATTTACTGCTTGTTCGCCAGCTCGTAAGTCCGAGACCTCGTATGTAAGAGCGCTCGTAAGTCAGGGACTACCTGTATTTACAATTCCACGTAAATAAAAACTTAAACATTGCATGAAATGAAAGGAAGCAGAAGAAGATAAAATCTTATTATGTCTGCCCCTTTTTTAACAAAATTAATTCAAACAATCAATTCAAACAACAATAATCTAAACAAAAAAATGACACAATAAATAACTCATCATATTTTACCATTCATAAAATTTGAAACAACCAATTTATACATATTTTTCCAGAAACCTAAATGTATTCATTTTTTTAAACAAAGTCATTGTTTTTGCAACTTTTATATCGTTTTCTAAACCATTCCATAAATTAAAGTAGACCTACTCTTTAAACTAGTACTGTACTATGTTTTGGCTTAACAAAAATATCAGTACCCCTAAGATTGTATGTGCTCTGTCGTTTTACAAAAAGCATTTGGATATTTGAGGGTAATGTGAAGTTTTGCGCCTTGTACAATATTAAGAGAATATTGTAGTCAACCAGATCATAAAATTTCAGTAATTTACATTTTCTAAACAATACATTTGATGGATGGTAATAATGCTTTCTGGTGATGATCCTTATTGCTCTTTTCTGTAAAATAAAAATGGGCTTGGTTATAGTTTTGCACGCTGTACCCCAAACCTCAACGCAATAAATTAAATGTGGGATTATTATTGCATTGTACAGCAAATACATTGCTTTGTCATTTAATAAATCTTTAACTCTATACAACACTGCAATAGATCTTGATAGTTTAGTTTTTACAGAATTTATGTGATGTTTCCATGACAATTCATCATCAATAATTACACCCAAAAACTTCCCTTCTTTTACCCTACATATTTCAGAGCCATCAATCTTAAAAGGAACATCAATAGTTATTTTTTTCTTACTAAAAATCATATAATTAGTTTTGTTTAGGTTCAAAGATAACTTATTTAATTTAAACCATCTTTAACAATCTTTAAACCATCTTTAACAATCTTTAACACCTCACTTGCCCTAGAGACAGTTCCCAGCTGCCTGAAGACCGCCACCATCATCCCAGTCCCAAAAAGCTCCACAGTGACTGGACTGAATGACTATCGGCCGGTGGCCCTCATCCCGATAGTCGCAAAATGCTTTGAAAAACTGGTCATGACTCACATCAAAACATCCATCAACATCAACGAGGACCCTCATCAGTATGCATACCGCGAGAACCGATCAACAGAGGACGCCATCTCCTCTGTGGTCCACACTGCTCTCACCCACCTGGATCAGAAGGACTCATACGTCCGTATGCTCTTTGTGGACTTCACATCTGCCTTCAACACCATGATCCCCCAAACTCTGATGGACAAACTATCCACACTTGGACTAAGCCCCTCAGGGTACTAGACTTTTTAACAAACAGACCACAGTCAGTGAGGATACACAACTTCTCCTCCTCCACCATAACCCTTAGCACTGGCTCTACTCAAGGATGCGTGTTAAGCCCTCTCCTGTTCACTCTGCTCTCATACGATTGTGCAGCCACCCACACATACAGACTGATGTTCATGCTGCTGTTTAGAGTAATGTTTGCTATGATATTAGTGTATTTTTTGTTGATGTTTTTCTTAGTTTATATCTTAGATGTTATTACTGTTCTTATCTTACTTTTTATTGTTGGATGTTACTGGGACCCTGCATACATAATCTTGTTTCATCACATGTACCACATGCGGTGCAAATGACAATAAAGATTCTCTGACTCTGACTCTGTATGCATGCATGTATACAGTACATATATGTATGTATACATGCATGCATGTGTGCATGCATTTATGTATTTATGCATGCCTGCTTGTATGTGTGAATGTATGCATGTATACATGTATACAGTACATGCATGTATGTATTCAGTAATATTTTACTAATTATTAGAATTAATTCATCCATTTTTGTTTTGTTTCAGCAATAACATTCAAAATATTGCATGACTTTGGCATGTGTTGATATCCATAAAGTGATGACAGTTGATCACCATCTAATGTTGAGCAGCTCGCTTTCCTTTGGGAAATAAAACAAAATAAGTTTTGTTTGCTCCTAGAATCATCACCATGAACTTTTTCAGCCACAATAGTCATGTCCTGAATGGAACTTTGTGGGTAACCAGCACGTCACACAGAGCTGTCAGGATCTGAACCTAAAAACAGAATTTGCATCACTTTGTCTATTATTTTTTTAAACTCCACTTACTTACTTTATAATAAATTACTTACTTTATAATAAATTGTAATTTCTCAAGTCTCAAGTCTTTGCTTGAACTCTCCTGGACTCACAGTCAATTATACAACAGTTTTACAAGCTTATAATCAGCTCTTGTGCAAACCAATTGAACATGTGTGAAATTAGTGAAGTGCAGCTTTAACTAAAAGGTTACCCTGACTCAAATCAAAGCAGTCGCTTCCGAATGAGCAGACCCCGCAGGGTTTTCTTGTGCATCTTTTACTGCTGAGGGGTGACTGAATGACTGACTAGTCCACATTGTAATATAAAGTTTAGAAAATGCCTACAGTAAGGAGTTAACACTGCATGTAACAGCATTCATATATTTCTTTTCCAGCTCGCCAAAGTTCTGTGCTTTCCTCTGAGGACAAGAACTCGGATAGATCATTAATGCTGTGCTGTGAGGGAGCTTTAAAGATACATTTTATCATTGGTGATAATTTACAGGGTAAGAACAAGAGAGCAACACACAAACGCACACACACGAAGAAACATCAAATGTGGGCATCGGAGCTAACAAAAGAGGTAAGTGCAATAAAAACCGAGAAGACATCAAAGAAAATTACTATGTATGAAATTTTTATAAAGCCTGATGATAATACAGAGGACATAGATTTTTTTTACTTTTTTGAAATATAAGAGCACTTAGCAGGTGATAAGTTTGGTATGTGAGTGAATCATAGCAGCATTTTATGATAGAGAGAGATGGATCTGTATCATGTTTTCTGCACCATTTGTATCTGTAGATTACTTCAAAAATTTAAGACTGAGATAAAAAAAATGAAAAATCGAGGTGCCGCAATTTTCTGGGAGACTAACCATTTCACTTCAGTTCAGCGTGGACACAAAAGTCAAAGGTGGCTGTGATAATCAAAAAGCTCATGGATAGGCTTACATATTCAATGCAAAATATTGGGTGGGGGGGCAAAAAAAGTATCAAGCCCCTAAAATACATCCCAGACCAGACAGGCATCACACCAGGCATTCTTAGATTGAAGTCTTGGTAGGACCTATTGCTTGATACCACAAGGGAAATAAACGGTCTAAAATAGGCACGAGGGCAGGAAATAGATTTTATTGGAGAACTAATCAAGGGGCTCGTTTTAGTGGGGCACAATTTAGATTTTGATTGGATTCCCACTGACATTGGGGGTTATCAATACGTCTCTTACCGGGAGGCGTAATTTGATCTTTGATGTCCACATTGGTGTTGCTGATGTATGTCCTGCTGCACGAGTACTGACTGCAGCGCGTGTGTTTGTTGCAGCAGTGTGCAAGTGAGTAAATGTACACAATCCAGGCAAAGGGGATAAAAGATGGGACTTTTGTGGTTTAAGCCTTAAGAATATTACGCTAATAAAAGTATGATAAATTGGTAGGCTATAGCTCTTTTGAGCTTACATTCATCTGACAACTTTCTGGTGATGGACACATTCAAGATCTGGAAAAGTTCTCACTCTGGAATATTTGTTTACACGTGTCCTTTACTTTGCAGACTGCCAGCTTGTCACATGTTCATCCAACACCTCAGCTTCCACCTGTAGGCTCCAGGGCACACATACTCTCGTCCAGGGGTTAGGTCAGGGGTCCAAGATGTTGTAGAGGTAGGGCAGCTAACCTGTGACCAGAAAATAGTGGTACGACTCCCAATAATTCCCATATTGTGGTGTCTCTGAGCAAGACACCTAATCCCCAATTGCTCCCCTGTCGCTAAATATCTGCCCACTGCTCTACCTGGGTGTATCCCAGGTGTGATGGGTTAAATGCATAGAACTAATTTCATCATTGTATGTGAACATACAATGATGACAACACATAGCACTTATACAGTACATATATACTTATAACAAATTAAAGAGGCATTTTAACTGGGAGTGACAGGACTGTAACCTAGATGCCAAACTCTGACTTCATCATATCAGAAAACTTTCTGACAATTTTTAACTTCAGTTGTGCAACTGAAATTCAATTTATGTTGCACTTATTTTTATCAGAGACCCAGTGGGACTATTCTGTTGCATTTTGTCAACCATTTTTGGAGACAAGTGTAGCAATCTTGTTGGAAACTTGTTTTTCTTTCTTTCAAGGACAAACATAATACGTAGATACCCGGGAAAGAGTTACAATGTTGAAGTCTTACCTGTTAGTCTCAATATTATCTTGTTTATGAGCCTTTGAAAAGAAAATTTTTTTTTAACTCTTTTAAATTCCTTCAATGGGGTGTTTTAAATTCCTTCAATGGGGTGTTTTCGAGTTCTTGAAGATAAAATTGGTGAGCTCAGTTTTAATGCAGTGAAAGTTTGTATATACAGTTTAAATATATACAGTATACATATACGTATATATATATATATANCGTTGGGTGGTCCCCTTAAACGTATGCCCGCATTACAGCGTGAGAGACTTCAATATAAAATCCACACCATGGTTTATGAGGAGTCCACTGGCGACAGAGTGGGTCCAGTGACGTCCGAGGAAGTCTAAATACAGTACACACACACACACATATAAATATATATAAATATATATATATATAAATATATATACACATATATATAAATATATATATATATATATAAATATATATACATAAATATATATACATATATATAAATATATATACATATATATAAATATATATACATATATATATATATATATATACATATACATACATATACATATATATATACATATATATATATACATACACATATATATACATATATATATATATGTTACGCCCCTGTAAAGGGGAATAAGGAAGAACAGACACAGACACGATGTGACTTCTGTCGCCTCCAGTGTTGTAATGGCTTTTAACACAGTTTTGAACATTACATGGTCACATAAACAAAAGGTGATTCAACTCAAAATGTCTTTGTGTTAACACAAATACAGACTGGTAGATTGTTTTAGCATTAGCTAAACATCTTTCAAGACTGGTGTTCTACAGAAGCAAAGTTAACAAAACATTTTTACTCATAAACAATATAACATCATTTCAATACATCTTTTAGCATTAAACATTGTACACAAGCATTGCAGTTGTATCTGCACAGCAATATAATCTGTGACACAGAGCACAGCTAACCATGAAATCAAGGTAAGTACAAACTTTTAAGCAAAGATACATTTACTTAAGCTAAGGTTACTACAACCACTTCCTGGTCATTTTATAAAATAAATCAGCATTAACATAAGCAATAAAATCTGCAACAGTCTGAATTTTTACCTGTAAAGGGGAATAAGGAAGAACAGACACAGACACGATGTGACTTCTGTCGCCTCCAGTGTTGTAATGGCCGAGCAGAAGCAACACGTCTCCCCTTCACAAAGCCAGACAAAACCAATCGAGACACGATCGGCGAACAAACTCACAAAACTTGAAACTTGAAAAGGCTGCACACTCTAAATACATCATAACACAATCAATAATCAGAAAATATTCAAGAAAAATGCATTTAAAGCATATTTTAACTTGCATACGTTTTTCACTGCATCAGTCTGTGGTTTTTTTAACTCGCAAGACCAAACTAATCGATCACAGATACCTAGATCGAGACAAAACCAATCGAGACACGATCGGCGAACAAACTCACAAAACTTGAAACTTGAAAAGGCTGCACACTCTAAATACATCATAACACAATCAATAATCAGAAAATATTCAAGAAAAATGCATTTAAAGCATATTTTAACTTGCATACGTTTTTCACTGCATCAGTCTGTGGTTTTTTTAACTCGCAAGACCAAACTAATCGATCACAGATACCTAGATCGACAATCACAGTGCATCCTATTTCCATGAGTTTTCTTCAGGTAGAGAAATAAATTGTGGTAGGGTTTCTTTTTGATTTTTTTTTAGACAAATACAAAACCATATTATTTTGCTTACTGTCATTTTTCTAAAACAATTTTATAACCACTACACACTCCCCTTCAACAAAAAAAAATGTCGTCCTCGACATTCAATATTTGAAGCAGCAAGGTGACAAACAAAAGTGCATAAAATCCAAATGTAGGTCGTACACAGGTACTGCGCCTACCCTAAATCCTTAAGAATGTCAATGCTGAACCTCAGCTGCTTCCACAGTTCACATAGGGTGGGATGGCACACTATCGTTTAACAGTCATGGAGTTATGTGGGTACATTACGTTTGGAAAACAGTCCATAAGTGTGCATGTGTGTTGCAAACCAATTGAAGTTCTGTGATTATCCGTACAAGAACACAGGATGGTAAGTGGGCATCTGGACTGGACCTGAATACACGGATCTTAGTTGAGGGAGTCTATAATAGTGCACAGGGTCAAGTCCATGTTTGGACCCGGCTGGAAGTCCCAGACTGTAACAAGCTGGATAACCAAGTTCATCATAGGTGAATCGCTTTGGTGGTCGCCGTTCTCTTGTAGGCCTGTCTTGTACTTGCTCGTTGCCATTGTGGCTCTCACATGAAGGAGGTGACATTGGCTGCAGAGGAGGGCCTTGTTCACAATTCTCCAGTTGCTCAGGAACACCATGTCTTTCTAACACGTCTGTCAGTCCCTGATGCTCCTCTAGTTGCAACACTCTTTCTTGTTCCTCGTCTTGTTTGTCCTTTGCTGCTGCAAGTTCAGGGGTTGCTGGTTGGTCTGTGTGCTCCATCTCATCCATGGGACTTGTATGCTGGAGTGGCTCAGGGCTTGTGTAGTAAAACCATTCATCCTCCGAATCCTCATCACTGTCATCCTTTTGTTGGCTGTTAAGTTCAGTGTCACTGTTCTGTCTTGAACCTTTTCTCTGTGATCTGGCAACTTTTAAAGGGACCTCCAAAGGTAAGTGGTCACAAGGAAGTAAGAGGTTACGGTGTAGCACCCTACTATCTCTCCCCTTTCCTTGTTCAGGTACCACCTCATAAACTGGAGCATCCTTAGCTACCCGGCGCACAACCTTATGGATGGTCTCCTCCCAATGGCTGCGAAGCTTGCCAGTCCCACCTCTTGGGGTCAAGTTTCTGACAAGGACACGATCTCCTGGTTCCAACTCTGAGCTCTTTACTTTCCGATCGTGGTTTCTTTTCCCTCTTTCAGCTGATTTTCGTGCATTGTTCCTTGTTATCTCATAAGCTTGTTGCATCCCTTCTCGCCATCTTCGCATGTACTCTCTGTGATCAGGTGTGCCCGTTTCTGGTGTCAAACGGAAAAGTATGTCAACTGGCAGCCTTGGGGTCCTTCCAAAAAGGAGATAAAAGGGGGAAAAGCCAGTGACTTCACATTTTGTGCAATTGTAGGCAAAAATCAATCTGTTCAATGACTCTTTCCAGTGGGACTTCTCTTTTTCTTCGAGTGTCCTCAGCATCTGTATGAGTGTACGGTTGAAACGTTCAACTTGGCCATTACCTTCAGGATGGTATGGTGTTGTCCGCGAGCCCAACACTCCAGAGGTTCTTTTTAGTTGTGACATGAGCTGGTTTTCGAATTCACCACCTTGATCATGATGAATACGTAGAGGGAATCCAAATCTTAATGCGTAATCATTAAAAAGTTTATCAGCCACAGTCTTTGCTGATTTGGATGTTGTGGCATAAGCCTGGGCGAATCTTGAGAAATGATCAATTATAACCAATATGTATTCATATCCACCTGCAGACTTGTCAACATGCAGAAAATCAAGAGATACTAACTCAAAAGGCTGGGTTGTAACAATATTAGTCAATGGCGCCCTAGTCTCTTGGCTCGGCTTCTTTTGTTTTAGACATGTACAGCTCCGAGCCACATAGTGCTCAATGTCATTCTGCATGTAGGGCCAAAAGAAACGTTCCCTCACCAATGAAGTGGTCCGATCAACTCCTTGATGTCCCATGTCATCATGCAGACCCTTCATAGCGATTGCTCTGTACTTTTCAGGCAAAACAAGTTGTGTCCATTTGGTTGTCTGTCGACGCAGAATACCGTTGTCATCCAAAGTTAGTTTTTCCCATTCACGTAGTAGTCTTTTACTCTCTGTACTGAAAGATTTCATCTGTTTGCTGTCAGGTTTCTTATTTAACTGGCGACACTCAATCACTGGGCTGATATTTTTATCTTCCCTCTGAGCTTGACAAATCTCTTCCAAAGAGAGAGGTGGATCGTGTGCACTGCTGATTTCTTCACAGTGAGCAGACAACGCCATAGACCACACTGTATGGGAACCTGGGTCTTCAACTGACTGTACAACTGCTTGAACTGAACGAGATGACATTTCCTCAGTACAGTGTTTCATCATGGTGTCAATATTCACAGGCAGTCTTGAGAGGCAGTCAGCATCGATGTTTTCTTTTCCAGGTCGATATCGGATGGTGAGGTGAAAATCCGCCAATTCAGCAACCCACCGACATCCGGTTGCATTTAATTTCGCTGTGGACAAAACATAGGTGAGCGGATTATTGTCCGTATAGACAGTGCATGACGAGCCAATCAGATAGTCCCTAAATTTTTCGCAGACAGACCATTTTAGGGCTAGGAACTCCAATTTCCCAGAATGTAGATGGTAGTTTTTTTCAGATTCGGTGAGAGTGCGGGAGGCGTATGCTATTACACGCATTTTTCATTCATTCATTCAACCTTTATTTAGTCAGGTAAATCTTTTGAACCTCAAGGGCTCATTTACGAAAGCGACCTGCTAAAACTAAAGAACAATGAACAGCAGTGGTATAATTTCCTTAAACAATAAACAATAAACAAACAAACAATAAACAATAGAAAACAAAAGAGAGAAAAAAAAACAAAAGAAAGTTTTTTTTTTTTTTTTTTTTACAAAGTATCAAAAAACTAGCAAAACATTATAAGGTAGACGTATAAAATCAAAGACAGGAACAGATCTGCATTGGTTTTTGCCAGGATTCCAACAGATTCTGAAAACCATTTAGAGAAGTCAAGGTC
This sequence comes from Garcialebias charrua, assembly GCA_038048925.1. Taxonomy (NCBI): domain Eukaryota; kingdom Metazoa; phylum Chordata; class Actinopteri; order Cyprinodontiformes; family Rivulidae; genus Garcialebias; species Garcialebias charrua. Next base: position 13,239 of record JBBPBX010074578.1, read on the forward strand.
GAGAGCTTCAGATCTTTTTGTAAGATATTCCATGAAGCAGGAGCGGAGTAGGAGAAGGCCCTTTTTCCAAGTTCAGTCCTCACTGACGGAACACTGCAGGTAATCATGTCCTGAGAGCGCACACTGTAGCTGCACTCACGCAAAGACATGTCTTGTTCCTGATATAAAACTGCTCCTAAGCCCAGATTGGAAGCATCTGTATGTAAAACAAAGGGTTTACTAAAATCAGGAAAGGCAAGGATTGGTGGTTCCACCAGATGGTCTAAAAGTTCCTCAAGCAAGTGCTGGTGTTTTTCTGTCCACACAATGGGAAGGTTGGAGGGGGTCCCAGTTTTTCTTGCATTCTGTCTCTTTCTTGTAGCATGTTTATCCCTTTGTTTTGAATCTGCAGGAGTTCTCAGGAGGTCATAAAGAGGGGCTGCAATTCGAGAAAAATCTCGAATATACTGACGGTAATAACCCAGGAGGCCCATAATGGCTCTTAGTTCTCCTACAGTGGCTGGTCGCTTGTCTTTCAGGGCCCTGACAGCTATGGTATCAGCAGGGTCGATCTTACTGCCCTCTGATGAAATGACCCGCCCAAGATAGCGAACCTCGTGTCGAAACATTTCACATTTAGCTGGCTTCAACTTTATGCCATACACTTTCATTCGTCTGAGCACAGTTCTGACATGTTCAACGTGGTTTTCAAATGACTTACTGAAAACAAGGACGTCATCAAGATATGGAATGCAAATTTCATCCCTGAGCCCCTCAAGACATTCTTCCATGCACCTCTGGAAGGCAGCTGGTGCGTTCATTAAGCCAAATGGTATACGAATCCATTCGTATAAACCCCAGGGTGTTACGAAGGCAGTAAGGGGCTGACTCTGTTCTGCCATAAAACCTTGATGGTAAGCTTTACCTTGATCCAGCAGAGAGAACCATGAGTTGCCACCTAGACCATCCATGATGTCTTGTACCCTGGGAATAGGCTGACGGTCTGGTACAGTCTTACGGTTTAACTCACGGTAATCAATACAAAGACGTAGGCTTCCATCTTTTTTTCGAACACACACAACTGGGGAGGCATAGGGGGAATTAGATTTACAAACCCAACCTTGTGTGATAAGATCATGTAGATAACTCTTTGTTTCTTGGTATAATGGTTTTGGTACAGAGATGTAAGTTTTAGCCACAGGTTCCGTGTCTTTCAATGAAATGGACAGTCGCAGGCTCTCAATACAGCCAATATCATCATCAGAACAGGAAAAGGAGCCAGACTCTTCTCTTAGCATCTGTCTAACCATATCTCTTTCGGGGGGACTAAGATGGTCCAAGTCAACTGGAGGGTCCCATTCGTTATCAAGGGTTTGTTCCTTCCTGGCCTCCACATTAGTTACTGTTACTGGGGTAGTGGAGCAGGGCCGTTCAAAGATTGTTGTCGGATAAACTGCTTGGATTGGCTGCACTGTACCAATAATAGTCCTCCCAGAGAGTACGATGTCATGGTCAGTTGGGTTTTGTACATCCACATTTATGAATGATTTTGTGCCTTTCTTCAGTTTCGTGAGGGTGTCGGTGAACTCTAAACCTTCTGGCCACTGTGGATTGACACTGGGTTCAAAGATCAGAGTTGTCTCCTCTTGCAAAGGAGGTATTATAACACGGCACTCTACCTTTACTGATGTGTGTTTTGGGACATGCACGTGTCCTCTGGTAGTTTTGACACTATACTCCTGGGAGTGATGTTCAGCAAAAACTCTAGCCACAAACATTTCAGCATCACCCATTTCAAAATCAGAAAAAGCTGATTGGACTGTTCTGATTAACTGCTGTTTACTAGTGTGTTTGTTTTGTTGTAGCTCAGTGTTCACTATAAGTCCAATAACATTTGAGCCAATAATAGGCTGAGCAAGACTGTTACCTTTAATAATTAGTGTTGGAACAACAACTTCTGTTGTTGGAACCCCATCTGCAGCTAAGTTAAATGTGACCTCTATCCATCCTAAATAAGGTAAGTCTTGACCATTAGCTGCAATGAGACTTAAAGTGTCATTGTTTTCAATGATTTCAGAAATGTCTCTCAAAGTCACTTGTGGCAGGTGTTCTGCTTTCCATTGTTCACTTACTACAGTCACTTGTGAGCCAGAGTCCCACAAAGCTCTAACTTGCTGACCTTGAATATGACAGTCAATCAGGTATTTTTTTCCAACTAGTGGAGCAAACTGAACTAACTTTTTCTTTTGTGGTGTAGCTCGAACTGTGCTACAAGTAGTTGAACACTGGTTCTTATGAACAGCCCAGTGTTCATGTTGGCATCCCTCAGAACAATATAAGACACTTTTACATGATGAACATTGTCTCAGTCTTACCTTTATCCCACCTACACCACAGTGTGCACAGACTTGGGGCACTGCTGATGAAGTGGTTACTCCCTGCCCCGCTGGGGTAACCCTTGCTCGTTTAAAGCACTTCCTCTAAACTGTCCTGATCTTCTCATTCTGCAGCCAGCTGAGAAGTGTTCATTGCTGCCACACCTGAAACAGTGAGTACAGTCCTCCAAATTCTCCTGCTGGCAGGCGTAGCATCTTCTCCTAGGACGTGGTGAAGCTGTGGGGAGGGAGTGTCGATTTCCATACATCTGGTGGGGTGGAGGAGGATCATGTTGTCCTGGTAAGGATGGTTGATAGTTGTGATGCTTTAAAGGGGGTTGCAAGTAGCTATTTTGGACAGCAGGTGGATGGTAACCATGATGTAATGCAGGCTGGTAGACTGATGCTGAATGAGGTGGTGCGCATTCTGGTCCAGATACTGGGTTTGGGTTCTGTCTCTGTAGATAGTGGGGCTGCTGCATAGACTCTTTGATGGAAGATACTTCAGCTTTAAGATCTTTAAGGAGAATCATGTTTGCTTTCATCTCCTGCAGTTCTGAAAGTATATCTGCTTGACCCTTACTGTGACTCGGCTGGTTTATCTTCTCCTTCTTTTCAGTAGTGGCATGGTCAAATTGAGCAGAGTGAACAGTAACAGACCGCTGTGGTGTGTTCATTTTCTTTTTTTCCTGCCTCTCACCTTCATAAGCACATGCAATATTCAGCTTCTCAAACAGAAGTTCATCAGAAACACCAGCTTGCTCCAGGAATGGCTGGAGATCCCGTTTTATGTTATCATTCTGTAAGCCTGTCATAACTGTATGGAGAAACATGTTTTGCACCAGCACTGGATCATACCTTAAGCCTGACTCTGACTCTTGTGAGGCAAACAGAATCTTCTGTCTCAGATCAAGAGTGCGGATAAGAAAGCTCTGAGGAGTCTCTTTAATGCCCTGTGCTTCCGATGACAGCTGTTTATATAGTTCTGTCGCGCTCTTCTCCTGATAATGGCAGCGCAGTATTCTCCTCAGTGTGGGCAGGGCAAGGTCACTTTTCCCCTCTAAATAGCTTCGTAACTGCATCCCCGGAACAATGGCCCTTATGACGGCATCAACAATCTCAGTCTCTGGAAAAGCTTTCAGGAGGCCATGCTCAATTTGCCGTGCTAGGCTGGAAAATGTGAGACGATCTTTCTGCCCTGGTTCTCCAATTTGTCCAGCTATTTTGAATTCTTTGTGCCAGAGAGAAGGGGTCTGACCTGGAGCTGAACCTGTGGGTAGGGTGGTCTGAACTTTATGTCCATTCTCCTTATCAGTACTTTTTATTCGGGGTGGTAAATGTGACTGAGAAGGTCTGTTTCCTGTTGATATACTGCCCTGTGTTTCATCAGATTTATTTTGTTCTTCATTTTGGGCTGCCTGAAGTCCCTTTACTTGGCCAGCCGTAGTCTCAGTCTGAAGCTCAGTTATCTTGTCTTTAAAACAGAGAAGCTGTGCCATTCCCATGTCCTCCAAGTTCTGTAGTTCTTCACTCTGCAGATGATTACTAATCATTAAGATGAGCGATGCTCTGTTCTTTCCTGTCACGTGCTCGAATTTTAATCCAGCAATTGTGAGGAAATCACATAGTTCTATAAGGCTGTCTACAGGCAGTGTACACAAAAGTCCCATTATTTCCAGTTGTAATGCCTCTGCCTCGGTTGACTCCATCTTCTTTGTTGTAGCAACTTAGTGTTGATTGTTTTAGCAGTGACTGGTTTGCTCAAACTTGATTGCAGCGCTCCTGGTACCTTGGGGTTACCTCAGATTGCTTGCCCTTTGGTCGTAGCCACTCAGACTGCTGCACAATTGTCCACTAGGTGTCGCTTGTTTGGGTGAGTTAAAGGGAGCTGAGTGAGAGCTGGAGACGTCTGGTCATGGCAGAAGTCAAATCTAGCCTCACTCAATCCCAGCG
>JBBPBX010074580.1:5622-17545 GCA_038048925.1 Garcialebias charrua
AATCAGTCGTCCAATCAGAGGAGCCGGCTAACAGTTAGCGGTGGAACTGCGTGCAAACACGCGCAAACACAAAACTGTTGTGGGTTCCCACTTTAAGGAAACAGTAACAGTAAAGAATTAAAAAAAAAAAAACTTTAGCTGCAAAAACTAATAATTGCAAAGCAGCCAATTAAATTGTGCGGGAGAGATGAAACCGCTCATATTTCCCCTGGTAATTTCATGCTCTAAACTCGCTTCCGTGCGCACATAAAAAGAGGAGAGAAAATATCATTTCAGAAGCTGACAGAACTCATTGTTCGTGGAATTTTAAATTCAAAAAAGTTAATAAAGGCGAGTGCGAGATGAAGGGAATTTGCATTTCTCAGATTAACAGCATGTAGAGCAGCGGCGGCGCGCGCAGCCTCGGGTCATCATTTAAGAAACCTTTGCATATTTTATTTAAGAGTGGCCCGGTTTGGAGCGTAATAAGACAGACAGATAATGATTAGAAGGTCGGGCCTGCAGGGCACAGCCAGGCTGGGCGCTGTAACGCTCTAATACCCAACACACACACACATGCACACAGAACTGTGTCGGCTCCTCTAATTGGCTGTTGATGGTTTATGAAATGTTTTCCAAAGGTTTTATTATTGTTGTTGTTGTTGTTGTTGTTGTTGCTTTTATTGCTTTCATTATTTTAATGAAGGTTTCTACTCATGAGTGTTGGTTCAGCTCAGAGACGCCCGGTTCTGCTAACACGCCTGTTTTTAATCAACGCAGAAAAGAGTCTGCTCACGTGCAAACGCAGCGACTGCTGGTCAGCCTGACGAGGACAACCCTGTCCAGATGTTGAGCTCATCGTTCTACTCCGAGTTCCCCTGAACTAAAGTGACACGGGAACTGTTTTCTTCATTCAAAACTTTTATCTCAAGTTTTTGCTTGCATTAAGAAATGCGTCAGTTTTGTACAAAGTACCAAAGTTAAAGAAATACTCATCTTCTTCCGCTTGCTTTATTTCACTGCAACGGTTCAACACCTTACCACATTTCATAAACTTCCTTTCAGCGTCATAAATCAGCAAACAAAATGGTCGCTCCCTTTGTAAAAGGTGAAATGAACGGTTTCTTGCATCAGTCATCTCCAAATGACAAAAAAAGCTGCAACGCTCCTTCCAGTTACGGATGAATCTTAGTGTGAAGTAGAGCTGTTCAAATATCTTGTCTTCATTATAAGTTACTGTATAACAGGACAGAGTGGAAGATGGATCAATGCACCGAGGCTTCACTCAGCACAGCTGTAACAAGGAGGTTGCTCTGGTATGTTGTGGTGAAGAAGGAGCTGAGATGAAAGTTGAAGTGCTTGATTTACTGATTGGTGTGTGGTTTAGCCCTTACATGAGACATGGATCATGGCTGATAAAACAAAACAAGATCCTGGATACCAGTGGCTCAAATGAGATTCCTATAGGGTGGCTGGGCTCAGCTTTCGAAATAAGGAGCCGGGCTCCTTCATCTGGACTGCTGCTCCTTAGAATTAATTAAATAAACAAATAAAAATCAGCTGAGGTGGTTTGGGCATCAGATTAGGATGCCTCCTTCTGAGGTTTTCTGGTCACATCCCACTGAGGAGACTGCAGTGTGTGTGTGTGTGTGTGTGTGTGTGGGGGGGGGGGGTGTCCCCCTAACGATTTTGAATTTGTTTCTGGCCTAATGACGCCTTGTAATTGCTCGAGAGGAGCTGAAGTGTCTATAGATACAGGAATGACTTAGATTCCACTCTGAACATCTTTTTCTATGTGACATAACCATGGAAAATAGAAAATGGATGGATGCATGGATGGATAATGGATGGATGATGGATGGATGATGGATGATAGATGGATAAAAGATGAATGATGAATGATAGGTGATGGATGATGGATGATGGATGGATGATGGGTGACAGATGCTGGATGGATGATGGATGATGGGTGGATGATGGATAATGGATTATGGATGGATGATGAATGGATGATAGATGGATGATGGATGGATGGCTGATAGATGGATGATGAATGATGGATGATAGATGGATGATGGGTAGATGGATGAATGATAGATGATGATAGATGAATGATGGGTGGATGGATGGATGATGGTGGATGATGGTGGATGGATGATCAATGGATAATGGGTGATTGATGGATGATGGGATGGATGATGGATGGATAAAAGATGGATGCTGAATGATAGGTGATGGATGATGGATGGATGATGGGTGACAGATGATGATGGATGATGGGTGGATGATGGATAATGAATGATGGATGGATGATGGATGGATGGCTGATAGGTGGATGATGAATGATGGATGATACATGGATGATGGATGGATGATGGATGGATGATGGATGGATGATGGATGGATGATGGATGGATGATGGATGGATGATGGGATGGATGATGGATGGATGATGGATGGATGATGAATGGATGATGGATGGATGACGAATGGATGATGGATGGATGGATGATGGATGGATGATGAATGGATGATGGATGATGGATGGATGATGGATGGATGATGGGTGGATGATGGATGGATGATGGGTGGATGATGAATGTATTCATCAGATTCAAACACAAAGATCAGTTTGTGTTCAAGATCAATTCTGACACCGTCTTTGTCCATCCAGCTGTGTGACCAGATGTTAAGACCTGCGTGCTTCAGTTAACTGACAGAAACAACCTGAGTGTTGTTTACTTGTTTACTGACAGAGACAACCTGAGTGTTGTTTACTTGTTTACTGACAGAGACAACCTGAGTGTTGTTTCCTTGTTTACTGACAGAAACAACCTGAGTGTTGTTTACTTGTTTTCCGGCAGACACCACAGTCAATCTAATGAAGGTCAACCATGTGGCTCAAGCTTCCACGTCTACATGCTGTGTTTACACTGAGTGTGGACCCACAGTTTAGAGTCTGTGTCAACACATCAATACATCAATAAATCAATACATCAATTCATCAATTCATCGATTCATCAATACATCAATTAATCAACACATCAATTCATATATACATCAATAAATCAACACATCAATTCATCAATACATCAATAAATCAACATATCAATTCATCAATACATCAATAAATCAACACATCAATACATCAATACATCAATAAATCCATACATCAATACATCAATTAATCAATACATCAATAAATCAACACATCAATTCATCAATACATCAATAAATCAATACATCAATACATCAATAAATCAACACATTAATTCATCAATACATCAATAAATCAATACATCAATACATCAATTCATCAATACATCAATAAATCAACACATCAATTCATCAATACATCAATAAATCAATGCATCAATTCATCACTACATCAATACATCAATACATCAATACATCAATAAATTAATACATCAATACATTAATAAATCAATACATCAATACATTCAAAGAGGCAGCTACGAATGGAAATTCAATTGACCTGGAACTTTATGCTTCCTCTGTCCTGGGTTACATCAGTACATGTGCTGAAAATGTATCCATAAGAAAGTGTGTTAAATTTTACCCCAATCAAAAACCCTGGCTAAATAAGGATGTCCGCACCCTGCTGGCAGCCAGGGACACTGCATTCAAGTCTAAAGATACTGAGGAGTTGAGAAAGTGCAGGAGAGAACTGGATGATGGCATAAAGAAGGCCAAAGCCGCGTATGCACAGAGGATCGAGGGACAGTTCACCTCACATGATCCAAGGAGCATGTGGCAGGGCATCAAATGCTTAACAGACTACAAGGGCAAAAGCAAACAATGCCCCAGGGACCCATCCCTGCCTGATGCCCTCAATAAGTTTTATGCACGTTTTGATGATCCAAACAGACCAACTAGCACCAGACTCACCTCATCACCAGACGAGGAGCACCTCAAAGTGACCGCAGCAGAAGTGAGAGGCAGTCTCAGAAGGATCAACCCTCATAAAGCTACGGGTCCAGACAACATCCCAGGGAAAGTTCTGAAGGAATGTGCGGACCAGCTCTGTGAGGTGCTGGCTGACATCTTCACCACCTCACTTGCACTGGAGTCAGTTCCCACCTGCCTGAAGACCGCCACCATCATCCCAGTCCCAAAAAGCTCCACAGTGACTGGTCTGAATGACTACAGACCGGTGGCTCTCACCCCGATAGTCGCTAAATGTTTTGAGAAACTGGTCATGTCCCACATCAAGACAGCCGTCAACATCAACGAGGACCCTCATCAATATGCATACCGTGAGAACCGATCAACAGAGGACGCCATCTCCTCCGTGGTCCACACTGCTCTCACCCACCTGGATCAGAAGGACTCATACGTGCGTCTGCTCTTTGTGGACTTCACATCTGCCTTCAACACCATGATCCCCCAAACTCTGATAGACAAACTATCCACACTTGGACTAAGCCCCTCTATTTGTAACTGGGTCTTAGACTTCTTAACAAACAGACCACAGTCCGTGAAGATCCACAACTTCTCCTCCTCCACCATCACCCTCAGCACTGGCTCTCCTCAGGGATGTGTGCTGAGCCCTCTTCTGTTCACTCTGCTCACATATGATTGTACAGCCACACATCCAGGCTGTCATATTGTTAAGTTTGCAGATGATACAGCTGTGGTGGGATGCATCACAGATAATGATGAATCCAGCTACAGACAGGAGGTGGAACATCTGGAGAGCTGGTGCAAAGAGAACAACCTTCACATGAATGTGAAGAAGACGAAGGAGATGATTGTGGACTTCAGAAGGAACAAACACACCCACACCCCACTGTATATAGGTGGATCTGCGGTGGAGGTGGTCTCCAGCTACAAATACCTGGGTGTACACATGAATGATAACCTCAGCTGGAGCAATAACACCACCAGCCTGATCAAGAAAGGTCATCAGAGACTCTACTTCCTCAGACGGCTGAGACGAGCCGGTCTGAGAAGCCCAGTCCTCACCTCGTTCTACAGGTGTGCAGTGGAGAGCGTCCTGTGCTCCAGCATCAACGTGTGGCATGGAGGCTGCACAGTTGCAGAGAGAAAAGCTCTACAGAGAGTGGTGAAGGCTGCACAGAAGTCTGTGGGAGTCAGTCTCCCCACCATCACAGACATTTACACCTCCAGATGCAGAAAAAGAGCCACCTGCATCATGAAAGACCTCACTCACCCAGCACACTCACTCTTTGCACCACTCCCCTCGGGACGGAGGTTGAGGAGCATCAAATGTAGAACCACTAGACTGAGGAACAGCTTCTACCCTGAGGCTGTCAGACTCATGAATAAATAAATAATAAGAATAAACACTGCAAAATGTCACATCATACTGATACTGATCTGTTTCTTGTTGCTGCGTTCATCTGTGACCATCTGCTCATGTTCGTGCTGCTGTTTATAATGATGTTTTTCTACTACATTAGGGCTTAGTGTATTACTAGCTGATGTCTCTCTTAGTTAATCCTAGATGTTATTATTGTTTTTCTCTTGCATTTGTTGTTGGATGTAACTGGGACCCTGTGTACATAATCTCGTTTTCAACACATGTACTACATGCGGTGCAAATGACAATAAATTCTCTCTGACTCTGACTCTGACTCTGACATCAATACATCAATAAATCAATACATCAATACATTCACACTGATGGACACAGTTCAGGATGAACAGTTGATGTTTTAGTTCAGACTGAGCCTCTTCAAGACTTTCAGCTGATGGTTACCTGCATAAAACACAAATCACTACACAAGTTCACTGGTGAAACACATAAGCCTCAGCGTGTGTGTGTGTGTGTGTGTTTGTGTGCATGTGTGTGTTTCTGTGTGTGTGTATCTGTGTGTGTGTGTGTGTGTGTGTGTGTGCATGTGTGTGTTTCTGCTCCACTGGGGGGATCTTCATGATGATTGTATCTCACAGCCCCTCCATGTGTTTGAGGCCTTATTATCAAACAGGTAAAGTCAGTTAGACCAGTGTTCCACCTCTTCGTGTGTATCTGTGTGTGTGTGTGTGTGTGTGTGTGTGTGTGTGTAAACAACTGTGTGTGTGTGTGTGTTGTGTGCACACATCAAAGCAGTGCAGAGAGATGGTTCAGATAGTATTTGTCTGATTAATTTAGTCATTTGGGACACTGTGTTAACTGGATTACACTCCGATGTGCTGATACGACCGCATGGCCCTGGGTTGTGTGTGTGTGTGTGTGTGTGCTGCAGATTTGCACGCTTCTAAAAATGATCAAATACATGTAGATGTTTTTTTTTCTTTTCTGCTTGTGAGGTCCAGAGAGGCTGCAGCGACTGAAAGACCAGCTGACAGACGAGCCGGCGAGCTGGTTTTTAAAAGCTGTGACTTGACTCGAGTGGTACGACAGTCGTTCAGAGTCAACAACGGCTTCTGATGTTGAGAACTAATTAATGAAAGGTGGGCGATCATGTAGTCATGTGTGTTTGTTAGTTAAATAAACCACTGTAAATTCTAATGAAAGTTTTGGAGAGCAATCGTTAGATGTCTCTCTACAACAGGCTATATGCCACGGGCTTCCGTTCCAGCACTCCCGCAGTCATTACACAGACGGCGCACTTCCGGTTAGCGGGAAAGACACAAACATAAATGACTAAATACAATTAATAAAACATCTGCATACACACCAATAACAACTCTATACACATATAAATCCATATAAAATTATGGCGACGTTCCCCCTACGGATAGCCGCGATAAATGTTCGCCGAAACCCCCCCGCGGAACAGCTGTTCCCACCGGTGGGCGGACACAACGGTACTCACGTGTAGTGCCGGTAGCGCGCGGCCGCTTCCCGTTTCGGGTCGTTGTCATGGTTTGCTACTAGGAGCTAACGCTAGCAACAACGGAGGTGGATGGGAACCGGAAGTGGCGGGTAGGTGTTGCATTTTGCCGGAAGTACGTCACGCCCCCCCGTGGCATATAGGCTACTGATTAACTTTGGTCCATTCAAGATGGCTGCCACATTTAAATAAGTCTATTGAGCACTCAACAGACAACAGATGAAACTAGCAGCTAAAATTTGGTGTGTTAGTAGCTGAACGTCATTCCCAGTCCTTACTTTTAGCACACACTGATTGTGAGCTGTATACTTTAGCATGTGGGCAGTAAGCATTCCTTAAAGGAATACATATTAATATAACCATTACGGTAATATGATTAAAGTTTAGAAAGTTCATTTTCAATAGTCCAGGTATCAAATCCGCTCATTCTCAATCAGTTCATCTGGACAGTTTCTTTTTAGTAGAAACGTTTCACCCTCACTCCAGAGGGCTTCGTCAGTCAGAGCAGTCCAAAGCAAACTGAAGCTACCCCACCAAGTAAACAACTTAAGTGGACCAACCAGTTTGCTGTAGCCAAGATGGTTTCTGGGGGCTTGTCCCTCGTCGACTCCTCCCAGGCAGGCAGACATGTCCAAAGTGGTTCAAGACCAGAAAGTTCATTCTCAATGAATGACTCTGGTTGGTCTCTGGTTGGTCCACTTAAGTTGTTTACTTGGTGGGGTAGCTTCAGTTTGCTTTGGACTGCTCTGACTGACGAAGCCCTCTGGAGTGAGGGTGAAATGTTTCTACTAAAAAGAAACTGTCCAGATGAACTGATTGAGAATGAGCGGATGATTAAAGTTTGTTTGACCTTTTTTGTAACTTGGCCAAAAACAACAACAAAACAAACTACAGTATTAAATAAATTCAGCATTTTTTAATCTTCATTTTTCAAAACTGTTACGCTGGAAACTTACTAGTGTATCATAAAAATAAACTATATATTCCATTAATTACCAAATCAGGTTATGGAAGATTTTCTTGTCTTGCAGAACAAGATCTCTTTCCTTCCTTCCTTGCTCCCTCCCACCTTATTTCTTCCATCCTCCCTCCTTCCTTTCTTCCTTCTTTCCTTCCTTCCTTCCATCCTTCCTTTCATCTTCCCTCCCTCCCCAAGTTAAAGCTACATGTAGCAACACTTTAGCTAAAATCTAAAATTAACAAATCAACAGCTAAAAGCTGCATGTTGCAAAACTACAGCTAAAGGCTAAAATTAACACAGCTGAAGCTAAAAGTTAAAATAAGAAAAATAGTAATTGAGTGTTAAAAATAGCAAAACTGTAAAATCTGAACTTAATAAAACTTTAGCTAAAAGCTACTTGTAGCTAAACTATAGCTAAAGGCAAAAATTAACAAATCAGCATCTAAAAGCTACATGCAAAACAGCTAAAAGGTAAAATTAGTAAAACTTTAGCTAAAAGTTAGATGTTGCAAAACTATAGCTAAAACTGGAGCTTACTTGTATAGCGCCTTCCAGCCCCCTATGAGGGGCCCCAAAGCGCTTTACAGTACCAGCCATCCACCCATTCATACACACATTCATACACCGATAGCGGCAGACTGCTGTGCAAGGCATCTGCCAGTCCTACCGGGAGCAACTCGGGGTTAATTGTCTTGCCCAGGGATACAACGACACATGGTGTGGGAACTCGAGATTTGAACCTCCAACCTTCCGATCGGGGGACGACTGCCATTACCACTACACCATCTCGTCGTCTAAAATCAGTAAAACTTTAGCTAAAAGTTCGATGTTGCAAAACTATAGCTAAAAGCTCAAATTAACAAACCAGCAGCTAAAAGCTACATGTTGCAAAACTAATAACTAAAAGCTAAAATTTGTAAAACTTTAGCTAAAAGTTGCATGTTGAATAGCTAAATGCTAAAATTTGTAAAACTTTAGTTAAAAGTTAAATGCTACAAAACTATACCTAAAAGCTAAAATTAACAAATCAGCATCTAAAAGCTACATGCAAAACTATAGCTAAAAGCTAAAATTAGCAAAACTTTAGCTAAAAAGTTACATATTGCAAAACTATACAGTAGTTAAAAGCTAAAATTAACAAACCAGCAGCTAAAAGCTACATGTTGCAAAACTAATGTACAGGTACCCCTCGAGTTACGTCAGGGATAGGGACCTACGTGTGTGACTTAGGTCGATGTTGTCGTACCTCGCGGACCAAAAACACCTGCCTGTCGTAGGTCCGCGTTTCTGACATAGGTCGCGGCTATACCGCTAACGGAGCGCCGCACACATATTTAATGGCATGAGACTGAACAAGCAGACATACTAGGCCATAAACATGCACAGAACTGTACAGTAAATGAATACTGTACAATAAATAAAAAATATAATGTCTTACTTTGAGCTGGTCAAAGCCTGCCTTCGTCTTTTAGCATCAGCTCGCACCCGTCCGAGCTCCCCCAGCTTCCTTACGCTCCACACGCACACACGTGGTCAAAACTGTTTAAAAGAAGGACTGTTAGCTTCTTAACTTCATACATTTGGAGCCAGAAAAAAAAAAAACTTACTGAAAGCCGTTTCTCCGCGATGTCCTCCATCCAAAACAAGCTCGGCGTTAGCTACGGTTAGCAGCAATGGTTAGCATGTCAGTTCATTCAAAAAGGCTGTCGGCTTTGTATCTCCGCGTTAGCTCGGTGTCCCCCGACTGCCAGGCGGACATTTGCGGCGAGCTCCCGGCCGCAGATGGCCCCTCCGCGGCATGTCGGCTCGGTGTCTTCGCCTGTGTTTGCTGCTCTGTTAGCTGCTGTCGTTAGCATGTCGGGCGAAGTTGTTGGAGCCATCGCGGGGCGATCCGCGGCTGCTCAGGCATCGGCTTTGTATCTCCGCGTTAGCTCGGTGTCCCCCGACTGCCAGGCGGACATTTGCGGCGAGCTCCCGGCCGCAGATGGCCCCTCCGCGGCATGTCGGCTCGGTGTCTTCGCCTGTGTTTGCTGCTCTGTTAGCTGCTGTCGTTAGCATGTCGGGCGAAGTTGTTGGAGCCATCGCGGGGCGATCCGCGGCTGCTCCTCCGGGCCTGAGACGTCCACAGAGTTGACCGAGTGTTTCCAGCTAATTTATCCGTATGAGGCAACCCTGATCGGGCACACGGAGCCAGCTGACAGTAGCCTCTGGAGCTCCATTGACCGCAGTTCTGTTGTAAAATGGCGACCGGAAACGACCGGAAGTTGCGTAAATACGATCAAATTGTAATTAAAACGTAATATTAATAATTATACTTTATTTATAAAGCCATTTAAAACAACCACAGCTGCAACAAAGTGCTATACACATGAAATTAATAACATAAATTTTTAAAAAAAAAAAAATAATAAATTTTTTTTTTTTATCATATTTTTATTAAATATGATAAAATCGTAAGTCTGAGTTGCCGTAGGTCGCAGGTGACGTAGGTCGAGGGTTTGCTGTATAACTAAAAGCTAAAATTTGTAAAACCTTAGCTAAAAGTTGCATGTTGAATAGCTAAATGCTAAAATTTGTAAAACTTCAGTTAAAAGTTAAATGCTGCAAAAACTATAGCTAAAAGCTAAAATTAACAAATAAACATCTAAAAGCTACATGCAAAACTATAGCTAAAAGCTAAAATTAGCTAAACTTTAGCTTAAAGTTACATATTGCAAAACTATACAGTAGTTAAAAGCTAAAATTAACATATCAGCATCCAAAGGCTACATGTTGCAAAACAATAGCTAAAGCTAAAATTAGCACAGCTCAAGTTAAAAGCTAAATAAAAAAAGAGTTTAGCTAAAAAATACATGTAACAAAATTATAGCTAAAATTAACAAATCAGAAAAGCTACATGTAACAAAACTATAATTAAAAGCTAAAATTAACACAGCTCAAGTTAAAAGCCAAAATAAGAAAAAGAGTTTAGCTAAAAGCAAAAATTATCTAACCAGCAGCTAAAAGCTACATGTAGCAAAACTACAGCTAAAAGTTTAAATTTGTACAACTTTAGCTAAAAGTTACATGTTGCAAAATTATAGCTAAAATCTAAAATTAACATACTGTATCAGCATCTAAACGCTACATGTTGCAAAACAATGGCTAAAGCTAAAATTAGCACAGCTCAAGTTAAAAGCTAAATCAGAAAAGAGTTTAGCTAAAAGCTACATGTAACAAAATTATAGCTAAAATTAACAAATCAGTATATAAAAGATATATGTAACAAAACTATAATTAAGAGCTAAAATTAGCCCAGCTCAAGTTAAAAGTCAAAATAAGAAAAAGAGTTGAGCTAAAAGTTAAAATCTAAAAGCTACATGTAAGTAAGTAAGTAAGTAAGTAAGTAAGTAAGTAAGTAAGTAAGTAAGTAAGTAAGTAAGTAAAGTTTATTTATATAGCACTTTTCGCAGATAAAATCACAAAGTGCTGTACAACATATAAATAAAAGATTAAAATAAACAGAAGAATTACTGTAACATCTGATTAATCAAAACAATAAGAACAGCTGATAAAAACAAGAACAATTGATAAAAACACTAAATAAAAACATTTATCTAAAAGCTTGTCTGAATAAAAGTGTCTTGAGCTGGGTTTTAAAGGAATCAATAGAGGCGGTCACACGAAGAGACAGGGGCAGGGCATTCCACAGCCGGGGGGCTACGGCCTGAAAGGAAAGGTCACCCCGAGTTTTAAACCGGGTCTTAGGGACCTTTAGAAGGTTCAATGCTGAAGAACGAAGGGTGCGGGCTGGAGAATAAGGGATCAGCATTTCTGTGATGTACTGGGGGGCCTGTCCATTTAACGCTCTAAAAGTTAATACCAAAATTTTAAAATGAATTCTAAATTCAACAGGGAGCCAATGTAGATCATATAAAATATGTAGCAAAACTACAGCTAAAAGTTTAAATTTGCAAAACTATAGCTAAACCTAAAATTAGCACAGCTCAAGTTAAAAGCTAAAATAAGAAATATACTTTAGCTAAAAGCTAAAAATAGCCACACCATAGATAAAATCTACAAATAACAAAACAGTAGCAGAAAGCTGAAAGTTATGCACCATAACTCATGTTCCCTGAAGGAAGGGAACGAGGTGCAACATACTTGCTATGGGAATTGTGCC
>JBBPBX010074581.1:0-17545 GCA_038048925.1 Garcialebias charrua
TTCTGCCATATTTTTTCTATTGACTAAAGGTCTATCTTTCTCTCTATTTTGCCTTTAGACGGACAACCTTTTGTGCAAAGTATTTCTTAATACATGTGAGCAAATAATATCAAACTGGAAAACCTTTTAGATGCAGTTACACCTCCAAAATAGCAACTTCTCAGACACAAAAAACAAGGTACTGTACCTGCACATTCACTCTCAGAGAACAGAAAACACAGAAAACAGGCTGCAGGCTCAGCTCGGGTGGGGGGGGTGAAGGCCCACAGAAAACAGATAACAGACAGGAGCCGAGCTACACATGCACACACTGAGGAAAATGGGAGGAAGAAAAGAAAAAACCAGAGGTGCAGGGCTCCAGAAACACAAACATACACGTAAAAAGGACTAAACAAAAAACAGAATGACGCGTCATATATAAATATAAACGTTCTTGTCTTAATTTCCCTCCTTGCCTGGCCGGACACACTAAACGTCCAATTTAAAGGTCTGGCAGCCAGCCTCACATTTCTGGTCTTGGCGTATTTTTGGCCGCCCTCGCTTACAAATCACAGAAATCTTGGTTCTGCCAACTAGCGTGTGCGCAAAATTCGCCTAGTTATCGAAAAGCAGACACCTCATTCATAATTTCAAGTCATCGGCTCAGGGTGAAGTTCCTGTTACTGTAATCAAATTGTCTTAAAAACAACATATCAACAAACACATATCAACACTCACATTTCTTGCTGACCTGTGTGGATGTCTGGAAATCTCCGCCAACCCGACCCTGACCACCATGGACAGAGGAAGCCGGCCAGAGACAAACCCAATCACTGGACTTTCTGTCATATTTACCGTGCCTCGCAGCTGCGCTCCGTTCAGAGGTCATCAGGAGCAGGTATTGGGAGAATGGGTTTTCGGCACCAAAATGATGGGGATTTTAAACCCCTGTTACCTTAATAAAAACCACACAAAGATAAACAAGAGAACAGTGTTAAATCAGACAAACAACTTTGCAAAGGGGAAGGGCTTTTAATGTCTTTTGAAACTTAGTTTGGTCTCAAATACATTGTCCTGCACAATTCCAAATTGTACTGGACATGACAAGCTATTTAAACAAGAAGCAGGTGGAGTTTGACAAGCTCTGACGTCTTACAGATAAAACAAACAAGTCATGGTTCTGATCAAACAAGAACATCTAGTCCAAACATTTGTCAAGGCTAGAAGACTGTCTTTTCTGTATCAAGAGAAAAGCAAACAACATGTTTGTACTATCAAATATAAGTGTTTAAAGGGAACAGAGAATATTTGATATAAGTGAGCTGGGTTATAATTATTGGGTCAGAGTAATTAGTTTTAGATGATAAATATTGAACATCTCCATCACTGATTATTCTACAAATTGGTCAAAATCTATAGTTCTTCCAATAAATTGTGTGTTTAATACTTATTTAAATGAAAGACTACAATCAGGTAACATTACATACTTGGGTATTAACATTTCTCCTAGATTAGAAGACTTAATCAAATTAAATCATATACCACTTTTAAAGAAAATTGAAGACGATCTTACTAGATGGAAATCTCTACCCATATCACTTATGGGAAGAGTTGCCTCAGTAAAAATGATGGTCCTGCCGAGAATAAATTATTTATTCTCAATGATTCCAAATAAACCTTCAAATGAATGGTTTAAGTCCTTGGACTCTTTCATATCTAAATTCCTTTGGAAAAACAAAACTCCACGTATTAGCTTAAAAACACTACAGAAATCTAAAGAAACCGGAGGATTAGAACTTCCAAACTTTTATCACTACTATTTAGCAAATAGGTTAGAATATATTTCAAAGTGGCTAAATCCAAATGCACTAGATGTTACTTGGATAGACATAGAGCAAACTTTATGTAATAATATTAGGATTTCAGATCTGCCATTTATTAGTACAAATATAAAAAACATGTTTGCTTTAAAAGTATCAGTATTAGCTCATCTCT
This sequence comes from Garcialebias charrua, assembly GCA_038048925.1. Lineage (NCBI taxonomy): Eukaryota > Metazoa > Chordata > Actinopteri > Cyprinodontiformes > Rivulidae > Garcialebias > Garcialebias charrua. Next base: position 1,975 of record JBBPBX010074581.1, read on the forward strand.
GACAGCATGGTGGGAGTATCTGAAAATGACAAAGTCTTCACTACTCCCATGCAGACAAACACCCATCTGGAACAATCCTGACATACAGAAAGAAAATATGTTAAATTTCTCAGGTTGGAGAGTTAAGGGAATTGAACATCTGGAACACATATTTGATGGTGTTGATCTTATTTCATTTAATGAATTAATAATACAATATGGCATTGACAACAAATACTTCTTAGAATATCAACAAATTAAGTCTATTGTAAAAAAAAAATTTAAGCTTAATAGAGAATTGTTAGAGACACCAATATGTGTGTCAGAATTCATTAATCTTAAACCACCCAAATTGTTATCTAAAATACACAAGAAATTGTCTAGAATCGATGACTCCATAACGCTACCTGTTGCAAAATGGGAGACAGATTTATCAGTCGATTTTGACCAAAACACCTGGTCTCAAATATGTTTAAAAACATTTAAAATGACTAGCATCTCCGATTTACAATTAATACAGTATAAAGTTCTCTGTAGAGTACATTATACAGGTCAACGAATGTTTAAGATGGGATTTACATCATCTAACAATTGCTCACAGTGCACAAGCAATATACCTGATGATTATATCCACGGACTCTGGTTCTGTCCACTCGTTAAAAGGTTCTGGGTCCAGGTATGTGAGGACTTGTCTAAATGTCTGAAATGTAACATTCCACTCTCTCCGTCTGTTTGTTTATTAGCTATCTTTGAAGATGTTACACTAGAAAAAAATAAATCTCGTGTGATTTTCACTGCCTTATGCATCGCAAAGAAAACTATACTCCTAAATTGGAAAAATAAAAATAATCTTAGCATTTATCAGTATAAAAATCTTCTGTAAGAGCATATTCTTGAAACAGCATCTGCCGACACATCGGATCAATTTCTCTGGCATTCTTTGATCGGCTCAGTTACATAGTGGGAGTGGGGGGTCAGAGTTCTGGCCTTGTGAGGCACTGGCGCGATGGGGGGGTGTTGGGGTTTGGGGCGCTGGGGAGTTGGGCTGTTTGGGCGGGGAGGGCCCTGCCTTCAACCTGGGGAGGACCTGGGTGGTTCTGGGGGATGTCTGCTGGGGACTGCATGCGGGACCTCGGGTGGTCTGTGGTGGCAGTCATGGGTTGCCAGTCGGTGGCCCGGCTGGTCTGGTTTCAGGGTGGGCGCCGGGGGCTTGGGATTCTGGGGACGTGTCGTCCCCGGGCTTGGTCCAGGTGGGGGATCTTGGGCTCTGGCAGATGGGTCGCCTGGCTTTGGGCTGGCCTACGCTCTGGTGTCTGACGTTGGCCGTGGGGCCCTCGGCTTGCTGGTGGGTTGGGAGTTCGTGGGCTGGGGGGTTGGGGGTTTGGAGGTGTCCCAGGTGGCCCATGGGAGGGGGCAGGTTGACCCAGCCTGGATGTCTAGTGTGTTATATGTTCTGAGAGTTGTTAGTATGATGGGTAGGTGTAGTATTTCTTCTGGGGTGGGGACTGGGTAGATGTCCTTGATGATGGTCTGGGACTATGCGTGGCCGGTTGGCTGGCCCTTTCCTATGGTGAGGGCACACTCCCGGTGCTCCCTGGCTCTGTCGGTGGTTGGGCGGGCGCTCTTGGCCATGTCGTCCATGTGGGATTTTGCGTCCTCTTGGATGGCGGGCTGACTGCGCTTAGTAGGGGTCTTGGCGGCCCTGGTGGGTGTGGGCTGTTGGTCCTGCTGCTGGTGGCCCTCGTGGTCCTGTCCCTCTCTGGTCTGGAGCTCAATGGGCATGGTGGTCGGAGAGGTGTTTTGGCCTCGCTCCTTGGGTGGGCCCTGGGGAACTAGGGGGACCTGTTTGGTCAGCAGGGAGCTGACTCCCTGCGGGAGCATTTGTTCCTGCAGTTATTTTCTCTCCATCCCTCACTGCACACCTCCGCCCTCTTCATTTCAAATTTAATACATGTAGGGATTTTGAGGCTCGGGTGTACTGCAACATTTTTACATCTGTATTGTTCAGAACCACCTGGGACTTAATTTTATTATACACCTTAGACTGGTGAAGATTCTCAGTCGTCCAGGACATGATAAATCAAAAAGGCGTTCAATACAAGATCAACTGGACTTTATTTGTAACAGAAAACGTTTCGACTCCCATCCAGGAGGCTTTCTCAATTCCATGAACAACTGTGAGAAGTTTGGAGTTATAACAGAACCACGCACCATCATATGTAAATTTCAAGCTGAGGTAACACATACATGTAAATTGACAGATCACACCTTAACAGTAGGGGGTTCCCTTGAGGTCTCTGACAGAAGACAACACTGTATGTAAATTGACAAAAAACAACTCCCAACCAACAAACAGAGGCTTCTCAAAGAAATTTGTTAGTCTAATTTACAGACAAGACACCTCAGTTCCCATCCGGTGTAAAACGTTTCGGAATCAGTCCCAAAACTGAGTTATAAGTCTTGGAAAGCTGAAATCTCAGACCTCCTCCTCTGTTGAGAGAAGGTTTTTCTCTCTTAACATAAACAGCTTCCTTCACACCTCTCTCAAACCATCTGTGCTCTCGGTCCAAAATTTGCACATTCTGGTCTTCAAATGAGTGTCCCTTGTTCGTGAGGTGGAGGTGAACTACATTGCAGAAGCGACCCACATGGGCAGAAGAAAACGTGTCTCAGAAAGTGACAACAAACACATCAACAAATCGCTGCAAACATGTGGATATCCCAACTGGGCTTTTGTCAAGTCAGCAAGGAAATCTGCTAAACACAATAATGAACAGAAAAAGTCTAACAGATGGAAAAACATTGTCATTCCTTATGTTGCTGGAGTCTCAGAGAATTTCAGAAGGATTTTCAACAAACACAACATCCCAGTACATTTCAAACCCAGCAGGACTCTCAGACAGAGGCTGGTCCACCCTAAGGACAGAACCCCGACACACAAACAGAGTGGTGTGGTTTACGCAGTCCAGTGCAGCGAGGTCTGCTCAGACCGTTACATTGGAGAAACGAAGCAGCCATCCACAAAAGAATGTCTCAACACAGGAGAGCAACCTCCTCTGGACAAAACTCAGCTGTTCACCTCCACCTCACGAACAAGGGACACTCATTTGATACATCTGAGGCTACTTGGTGTCGTGCTCCTGCCACATGGCCTCCTGGCGGAGTATGCCCTTGCCTTCCGGCGTGCTTGGGGCCCTCGGTATCGGGGTTGGGCACTTGGGCGTATGTCGGCTCGGCCTGGTGGCTGCCTGGTGGGGCTGGGGTCCTCTGGTCCTATCGGGCCTGGGCCTGAGGGGTGAGCATCCCTGGTGCCCGGGCCTTGGCGCCTGGGCCTGGGGCTATGTCGGTGCAGCGGGCTCTGGTGGGGTCCTGCGAGTTTGTCACTGTTGGCCCCTGGGGGGGTCATTGTGTGTGGTCGCTGGTAGGACTATCCCAGTTCTCCCCTATGGTCGGATCTGAGGGGTGGGTGAGTGGTTCGTCCTGTTCAGTTGGCCCTAGGGGCTCTGAGCTCGGGGTCCTTCTTGCTGTCTTGGGCTCTGGTCCCCCTCTTTGTCTTTAAAAACTGTGTTAGGATAGGCTAAGTGCTTGGTGACTGTACAGTACTGTACATTTATCTATTTATTAAAAATATACAGTATATACAGTATTTTTTATTTTTTATTGTTTTTATTTATAAATAGATAAATGTACAGTACTGTACAGTCACCAAGCACTTAGCCTATCCTAACACAGTTTTTAAAGATGAAGGAATCAGTTGAATTGTCTCCCTCCTCCCTGCAGGCTCCATAGGGAGCTTGCTCCCTTTATGTGAAAGGGAGACAATTCAACTTATTCCTTCATCTTTAAAAACTGTGTTAGGATAGGCTAAGTGCTTGGTGACTGTCCAGTACTGTACATGTATTCATTTATAAAAAAAAAAATAAAAAAAAAAAAAATATATATATATATATATATTATTTTTTTTTTTATGAGATGCATGCTCGTAAGTCCGGGACCTCGTAGGTCAGAGCGCTCGTAAGTCGGGGACTACCTGTATATGTACATATACAGCTAACTCCCTACTTACGTACGAGTTAGGGACATAAGAACTGTTCGCAGCTCGATTCTGCCGTAGCTAGGGGGTGAAAATAGCGTCCCGTTCGTAGGTCCTTATTCCGTTCGTAGCTCGCAGAAATACCGCTAACGGAGCGCCGCGCACACATTTAAGCATGTACAGTAGTGTACTGTAATGTTAAACATTGCTATTCACATTTACAGAATAAATAAAAATATAATTTCTTACTTTGAGATGGTCAAAGCCGACATCTTAGGTTGCCATGCTGCGTTGTTGTTGTCGGGCCGAGCAGCGCGGCAGCCGGCGAGTGAACCACGGCAGCTGCTCGAGGCCTGTTAGCTTCTGCTAGCCAGGCCATGAGCTGGTGTTGGAGCGGCGGTGCGGCGATCAATCTGCAGCTGCTGCTCCAGCCTGAGACGTCCACAGAGCTCACAGAGACGTTTCCAGCTAGTAATTAATCCATATGAAGCCATCCTGGTCACCAGTCTTCAAAGGCCGGCTCCCTGCAGCCGAAACTGACCTAAGATGGCGTCCGGTGTTCTGCTGTAACTAGTGACCCTGTAAACTGGAGACTTTCAAAGCAGCCTAAGATGGCCTCCGGTGTTCTGCCTTAACTTGTGACCGTGAAAACTGGAGACCTTCTTCCTGTTATGACCGGAAGTTGCACAATTATTGCGCAATCATGACAAAAATGATCAGAAATGATCATTTTTATCATAATTATTATTTATAAAGCCTTTAAAACAACCACAGCTGCAACAAAGTGCTGTACACATGAAATTAAGAACATTTAAACACAAAAAAAAAAAATAAATAATTTTTTTTTTTAATACAGTAATGTCATATTTTTATTAAATATGATACGTTCGTAGGTCCCGTTGTTCGTAGGTCAATGGAGTCGTAGGTAGGGGGTCACCTGTAATAATCTACTGCAAAGTCATGAATGTTATGCGTCTTTTATGCATATGTGTTTTGTTGCTGTGTTCTGTCATATACTTTGCAGGATTGCAGACAGCGGTTGGGTGTGTTTGCCTTGTGCTCTTTTTGTGGATATTTGCTTTGTAGTCTTACTTTCTGTCTTTCCCTTTCTTTCTATTAAAAAATCATCATATTGGTGTGAAGAGGATGGCTGGGAGGTGAGAAGGGAGGTCATCTATAATAGGAGAAGAGAAAAAAGAAAGAAAGAAAAAACTAATTTAATTTGCTCTTCAGTGTCATGCTAGGAATCTATGTGCAATTTTTGACTCTCAGCTTAAAGGTTCAGTCTGCAGTTTTTGGTAGAACGTAGCACTTAGGAACATTTTCATCTGGGAAAGAATTCTGGTCCTTCCCTGGGGGGCGGCCGTGGTGTAGTGGTAATGGCAGTCGTCTCACGATCGGAAAGTTGGCGGATCGACTCCCGGGACCCGCACCATGTGTCGTTGTGTCCTTGGGCAAGACACTTAACCCTGAGTTGCTCCCGGTAGGACTGGAAAGCACCTTGCATGGTAGTCTGCCGCCACCGGTTTATGAATGTGTGTAGCATTCAATATATGTGTAGCACTTTGAGATTTTCAGTAATGAAAAGTGCGTTATAAATTGAATTTATTATTATTATTATTATTCCCCACCCAGAGCCATATATGGCTCAGCTCGCTCTTGCTCTCGGGGAAATTCAGCTCTGCTTCCGAATGCTCCGCCTCTACTACATTTCCTCTCAGCAGCTGCGAACTTCTGTGATTATATGTTAATAAAATGTTCTAAAAAATAAAATAAAAACCGGGAGCGCTGGTCCAGCACACCAGAACACCAGGAAATCTGCAGAGCTGCGCGCAGCCACGTTGAACCCGAGTTTAATTCGCTCGTGACAAATTCATTCATTTCCTGAATGTTTCTGTCATGACTCAGCGGAGGATGAAGCGATCACTTGACTTTTGGCAAAAAAACAAAAGAAAAGTCCAGATCAGGGATGAAGAAGGGGAATTTAATACATTTGTGTCACATACAAAACAGTTTTGCATCGCTTTGCAATTATTTTAACGAGAACCTGTCGGTCGCTGCGGGCTGGGACGGGGGGGAGAGGGGGGGGCGTGGGTTAGGAGCGTGAGAAGTGAGAAGCTCTGTTTTTATTGGCTGGTTAAAAACTCTGTTTTTATCCACCTTATTCCTAGCCCCCATGATGCCTTGCGCGAATTATGTGTACGACTTCCGCCGGAAGTCAGAACCGACTCTTTTTTCACACGCTAGCAACGCGCTAACCGGTTTTCGTCAGAGGTTTTAGGTCATAAAATATGTGGGAACACGAACGATCACAACTCAAATGTGGAGATATTGTTTTACCGCTACCTACATCTATTGAGGGGTGGGAGGACGACTTGAAGAAGTGGCCAAAAATAACGTACACTAGCATATTTAGCTACTAGCATATTTAGCTACTTTGTTGACAGTTGCTTCAGAGCTGCAATATGTTTATCTGGACACCAACTGAGCACCTGGAGTTTGACATTTCTTTTGACAAAGAATTTACTGATTCACAAATGAAGCACCTTGAGAACTTTTAATAAAATAAAGTAAATGAAAACAAATAATGAAATAGACAGGAAACGATCTTTAAAAACTTGATAATGAAAAAAGTGACATTTAGATGGAAACAGTAGTTTATTGCAAAGAAAATTCATCTCTGCCCAAAATACCTGGATCTCTAAAAAATACAGTAAATGAAAACAAATAATGAAATAGACAGGAAACGATCTTTAAAAACATGATAATGAAAAAAGTGACATTTAGATAGAAACAGTAGTTTAATCCAAAATTAACTGATATAGTGCACACAAAAAACTAACCTTGTAAGAAGGTTAACAGTCAACTATTGTACATAACAAATGAATCATTTTAGCAAATACTTTTCTAATGTAATATAGTTAACATTGCATCCTTTAAAAAAACATGTTAAGAGTTGTGTTACGTTTACAGCAAGTACACCAGTACTGTACATGTTTGAGAAAAATGTTTACATTTAATGTCTTCTCACTTCTCACTTGAAATAAGCTGGCATCCTTTGCGTGTGAATGCTGGAATGATTACATTGACACACCACACTCTTGCAGCAGGTCCCTCACTGTGAAACCACGATCACCCATCACCTGATCTCCAGCACGCAGATAGTCCAGAAACCCAGAGTTCTGTGTTATATACCTGTCACTGCATTTACCACCATAAGCATCTGAAATAAACATGATTATTCCAGAGGGAGAAACAGCCAATAAATATTTCACAGTGTTATTTGCATAGTAGTGACTGTATGATTCACTTCTGGAGTCCAAGTTTTTAGCTTTCTGCAAAACATGTTGCTTTAATTGTTTCACGGGGCAACCATAGAATAAGGTTGTTGGTTTGTTCTGACATTATGTCAATCCACATTCCAACAGTCATGCTGCATGTGACTGTGGTGGTGTTGAGCAGCTCCACACTCTCGTCAAGCCCATCTGAAAGTAAAAGTACAGTATACAAACATTAGGGTTCATTTATGAACACACACACACACACACACCTAGATTTTATGTATATAAACACACACTCACACCTAGATTATATATAAATAAACATACACACACCTAGATTATAAATAAATAAACACACACACACACCTATATTATATATATAAATAAACACACACACAACTAGATTATATATAAATGATTACACACACACACCTAGATTATATATAAATAAACACACACACACACACATCTATATTATATATATATATATATATATATATATAAATAAACACACACACAGCATACATATATAGGTGCGTGTGTTTATTTGCCAGTTATGAACGAAAATATTAGTATCATTTAATCACTGACTACATAAAATCATAACACTAAAAGCTGTCTCTTAAATCATACCTGGTGTTCTCGATCCTCTGGAGGATACAGAGTCTTTTTTCAGGTGGTTTCTCGTAGCCCAGCCACAAAGAAGGATGCAGGTTTTTGTTTTCGGAGCATGTTCAACACACACTAGTTGCAGCCACAAATTCAGCTTCGTCTGATTATTCGTACAGCCACGAAAAGCGCAACAGGTACCCGAGCTCCGCAAGGACATCTTCGCGACAATATTAGCTCGAAATAACAGAAAACAGAACTTCAACGACGCGTGCAGATTAGCAAGTAAACAACAAAGGAGACAGTGCAGAAATTCTACTTCCGGTGTGAAACGGAAGTAAGACACATAATCGCTTCTACAGTGACCCCCTCAGGAATAAGGTGGATTGGCTCGTTAACGGCGGGTCACTGTGGATTTTTTGAAATTCTTATTTACCACCTGGAGAAGCAAGGGGACTATAGTTTTTTTCAGAGATTACTTTGTCTAACATCAGCCTGTCAGGAGATAGTGACAGAGTGAAGAAATATGTTAAAAATATATTTTTAGACAACTTACAGACTGCACTACAGAACTGCAGACTGCAGCTTTAAATTTAACTAGAAAAATCATGTTCCCTTTCAGTCAAGTTCTCTCGGTGCAACATACTTGCTATGGGAATTGTGCCCCCGCGCGATTACCTGAAGGAATATACTCACGCCTTTACGGCTAGGGGCGTCACCGCTGCACCAGAGGCCCCGCCCTCTGGCTACTTAAGCGGCGTGCGCCCCTCCATCTTCCTCTTTTTTGCCCTTCACCTTGCTTAAACCTGAACTACCTCTTCGCGGGACTTCTCTGGTGCTTTCATTGCTCATTCGAGGTGAGCTCGCTCCCTACACAGAGCGCAGAGAGAATTATTTCCTGCGTACTGCTGGGCTAGTGAAAACTAGTCCAGCACTTTTCTACCTAACCCCAAAGTTTTCTCTCCTCTCTCTACAGATTGCTTCGCGACGGCGCTAACTACGGCATCAAAAAAAAAAAGGAGGCTGCCTCGCTAAACAAGCTAGCGGGCTGGCCAGCGAAAGCAAGGCGACGGAGGAGACATTTCAAGAAAGAAGAAGGGAAATTCTGGAAGGACTCGCTCGCCTCGTCTCAGACAAAATGGCTCCGGAGAAGGGAAAGCGGAAAGCGAAACTTCCAAGAAAAACCGCTGCGGCGGCGAGCCCCACCTCGCATGCCTGCCCCAGTGGCTGTGGCTTTTTTCTCGCAGCGACGGACACCCACGAGGCCTGTCCAGTCTGCTTGGGAATGCTTCATGCAAAGACAGCGCTGGACGCGCCCGACTTTTGCCCACACTGCAGCATCATGTTGGATGCAATGCTGCGGCATCAGGTCGACCTTGTCGCCATGGCCATGGGGACCTCGGCCACGTCTGCGGACGCAGACACCACGGAGCCTCTCACCCCCACACCGGAGTTGGAGAGCATGGCTCTGCACGACAGCACACGGGTCGAATGGGGCGACACCCCTGATGCGCTGGCCCCCATGGAGGACTCGGCTGTCGAATTCGACACCCGTGGCATGTTGAACGACGACGAGTTATCCATCTCGGCCTCGGGTGAATTTTCAATGGAGGAGGTGGACGTAGAGCTGGAGGATCAGGGTGACGGACTCGCCCAGACCCTTCTACCCGCGCTCCCGGACACGGACCTCTCCATCCCTGCTCTGTTTGAACTGTGTCACAGAGCAGCGGACGCCCTACAAGTGCCCTGGCCCGAACCCCCTCCTCGCCAACAGGTTACGAGGCTAGCGGGAAATTACTTTTATTCAAAGCAGCAGGCTGCCACGAGGCAGAGGATGCCTGTGTTCCCAGACTTCCTAACGGAACTGATACGCACCTGGACTCACCCACGAGCCCCTATGCTTCTACCCCTTTCACAATATCTCGACGTGGACGGGATGGACGAGGTGGGTTTAGCCAACGTGCCTCAAATCGAGGACACTCTGGCGTCTCACCTGGCTCCAAATTCTTCAGGATCAAGACCAACTCTCCCCAGCAAGGCTTGCCGGGCCTCGGCGTCTCTCCTCGAGAAATGCTACAGGGCTCAGGGACTTGCGGCGCGCGTCATGAACGCGTCCACGCTGATGCAAGCCTACCTAAGGGCGGCCGTGGCATAGTGGTAATGGCAGTCGTCCCCCGATCAGAAGGTTGGAGGTTCGAATTCCGGTTCCCCACACCATGTGTCGTAGTGTCCCTGGGCAAGACACTTAACCCCGAGTTGCCCCCGGTAGGACTGGAAGGCGCCTTGCATGGCAGTCGCCGCTATCGGTGTATCAATGCGTGTATGAATGGGTGAATGGTTGGTATTGTAAAGCGCTTTGTGGCTCCTCACAGGGGGCCGGAAAGCGCTATATAAATAAGCTCCATTTACCATCCATTTACCATTTACCTGGCAGAAAAGCTGCAGTAGCTTCACGTGGCAACGGACAAGCAGGTGGCTGCCGAATTGTTGGACGAAGCCCGCAGAGCAACTGACTTCGTGCTCCGAATGATGGGGACTGCCACGGTTGCTCAGGGCAGAGGGATGGCGGAAGTGGTCATCGCGACCCGCCATCTCTGGATGACACTGACGGATCTACCCGAGGGACAAAAGGTGCCTTCTCTCCATCACTCGATTCAGCCGGACTGGCCATTCGGTAAAGCTTTGGATCGGATTCAAACGAAACTTGACCAAAGACGCAAACAGGCGGAGGCTCTCCAGGTGGGCATCCCCCATCCCCCGTAGAAGCTTCGTCCCCACAAGGGAAAATGCGGGGGGAAGGCCTGCTCAGTCCGGGCACCACTCGACGACGCGTGCCCCACCGCAAAAGCGGCCAGCATACGAGGAAGAGCCCAGGCAGAGACCTCCCTTGGGTCCACCTCGTACCGAGCACGCTTGGACCAAGAACAGGTTTGTCCCTCGCCAAATGTCCAAACACAGGGCCTCTTCGGCGAATCGCAACAACAGACAGAAACAAGCCTGATGAACCAAGCTCACGTTTTCATGTTACACGGTCACCCGCCCACGTGGTAACGGGGATGATCCGTCTAAACCCAGACTTTGCTTGTAACACAGTACAAAAAGCTGGTTTATTTTCAGCATGCACCAATCATGCCCTCTCTGCTGTGAGTGACTTAAAATCATGTACGTCATCATGTCACGTAAGCACAAATAAAATCATGAAACAGCAATCCTCTGATTTACTGACTCCAAAAAAACCCCAAAAAACCCCAACAACAAACACTTTTCCCAGCAAAGCAAGTCCCTCCGACTTGCATGCCATCATAAAGGAAGGTTCCCCCCCCTCTCACGGTCCACGGGGTATTAGAATAATAATAATAATGAATTCAATTTATAATGCACTTTTCATTAATAAAAATCTCAAAGTGCTACAAAGTGTAACAAAGCAAAGATCAAAATAAAACAAGTGATAAAATCAAATAAAATCAATAATAATATCGACTAAGATCAAAGATAAAATCATGTGGATGCAGATTAGGCTTGCTTAAAAAATAAATAAAATAAAACAAGTGATAAAATCAAGTAAAATCAATAATGATATCAGCTAAGATCAAAGATAAAATCATGTGGAGGCAGAATAGGCTTGCTTAAAAAGAAAAGTCTTTATGCTGCTTTTAAAGTCAACCAGTGACTGTGGAGCTCTCAGGTCGTCAGGGAGGGAGTTCCACAGGCGGGGGGCAGCCACACAGAATGCTCGGTCTCCCATGGTCCTCAATTTGGTCCGAGGAATATGAAGGAAATTACTGTTCTGTGATCGTAGAGACCGGGTGGATGAATATGGTGCAAGAATGGCCTTTAGATAGTCAGGTGAAGTGCCGTGCAAGCATTTATGGATAATGAGAGCAGTTTTGTACTGAATTCTGTAGATGACAGGAAGCCAATGGAATATTTAATAAGCCTCAGCAGACTTCCTCTGTTTCATCTGCGGTGATCAGACACAGTGGCGGCTGTAAACACCCTCCTCGCCCCTTACAGAGGCAGGTGAGGAGGGTCACGTGTTCAAGCTCTCGCCCCATTGTCAACGGCGAGACAGCCAATACACCAATCAGACGGGCACGTGACGTGTCCGCAGCTCAAGGAGCCGAGTCGACAACGTCTCTCGACGGGGAGGCTGCTTCAGATGCCCTCACACAACTTAAAACTTCACACCTTCACAGAAACGACTGTGGTCGGCTTACTGTGGACAAAAACAAGTCTGAGTGTAATCAGATTCCCCTTCCTGTTGTTCAAAGGGGACTGCACTCTTTATCACCAAGGCTGAAAGGAACCCCCCACGTCCTCGTGTGGTGGATGCTCCTTTGTTATTAACGAGGGACACGCAAAGCCCATGCAGCGGTCAGGCAGCACGTGACCTCCCTCTACGTGCTGATCCAAAACTGTCTTTAAAAATAACTTAACCCACGGGCGGTACATAGGACCCGGCCAGTTTGCCCGGTACCAAAGCTTCATTGAAGCCAAGGGCCAATGGTCTAGGCCACTCCACTAAAAGGACTGGAGTAAGGAGGTCTGCTCGCCTACGTGGCCCGTAGCCCCATACTTTAGAGGAGGATAATTACTTTCCTCCTCCAAACCTGCCTAATGGAGATGACAGGTTGCACCCGCCCTCAATTATCCCTGAGCAGGACAACTTGGGGACAAGCTGCCTCCTCCCAAACTTGGTGGAACCCCAGGGGCTGTTGGCCTCTGGATCGCCAAAGGAGGCGCTACGGCCACCCAGGCCAAAAACTGCCAAAAGTCCCAGTTTATCTGCTGAAAGAAACAGATTAATGGTGGCAGACCTGCCAGAAAATGTGGTTTTAACCATACAGAATGCTCGTGCAGGTTCAACACAATCTCTATACATTCAAAAGTGACGTATTTTCAAGGCCTTGCGCTCAGAAAGAAATATTATTTCTTATGCATGCAACCTGGTCCAAATCTTGACCTTCCTCCAGGACCTCTTGGAGAAGGGTCGTTCTCATTCAACGATTAAAGTCTTCCTTTCAGCTATTTCTGCTTGTCATAAAGGCTGGGGAGGCACGACGTCCGGAGCACACCCAATCATAATAAGATTTATGAAGGGTGTTCTTCAGTCTAAACCACCCAACAGGGTCCTGACCCCTGGTTAGGACCTTGGTTTGGTCTTCGGGGCTTTATGCGACCTCCCATTCGAGCCACTGAGTGAGGTTAAGATAGATCTACTATCATAAAACGGCTTTCCTCCTGGCACTTTGCTCTGCAAAATGCGTGGGTGACTGCCACGCACTGTCTGTACATCCAATTTGTACCAGATTCGCCCTGGACGGGTCAGAGGTCACACTGAGGCCTAATCCCGCATACACTCCCAAGGTATGGACCCTGAACTATAGGAGTCTAGACTTTGATCTTTCCTCTTTTCCACCTGCCCCTGTGTAAAGGAATCTATAGGCCGTTTTTGTAATTAAACACAAACGAGGTCAGTTTACTGACTTACCTATAGATTAGATGATAGATTTGAGCAGGTTTTAGACTGTTTCAAACTTACCATCAGTTAAACGGGGTCTCAACTTTTTCAGATTAAATCAACAAATCTAACGATGTGATTAGCCAGAAATGTAATTTCACACTTAGACTTCAATTTATGTTGGTCTACCAGAAAATAGACCTTTTATTGAAACTATCACAAAATTACATTAAACATTGGTATCGATATTAGCTCTGATTCTAACTACTATGACAAGAATTCAAATTAAAAACAAACAGACAGTTGGACCTTTCTGTTGGCACATTACTTAAAGTTTACCATGATGAAAATAAACATAAGGAGGAGTTTAAGGAGGAAAGATAAAAGATTGAAAGGAAATGGTTGAATCTTATCTTGAGATGTTTAACCAGAGATAGCACCCTCTGCTCGGTTTCGGCTGGACGTCCGTACCGTGATGAAACGACTTTTACCTTCGTGAAGATGATCCTGTCTCGACTCCGGTAAATTAGTCAAGCCAGACGCGCATGCTGCTGCGTTTTACAGGCGACCCACGTTCATCTTGCCACGGTCTCGAGACCGTCTGCGTCGGCCTCCCAGAGTAATGCCCAGCTCTGGTTTTGTTTCAAGATAACTTCCAGAAAGAGTGTCACCGCTTGGAGCTGTGACACTCGAAGGGGTTCACAGCTGACGTGCTGTTTGAACCTTTGCTGAAGACGTGGGCCCTTGGTGCATGGCCGGGACGTACATCAGCTTGGAGGAAAACGTCCGTGCATCTTCCCTTCTCCCCGAGAACTCATCAGCTCAGCTTCTCCCCGAGAACTGAGTCCCAGCACGGAGACAAAACAAAACCTGCAGGTGTGAAAACAGAGCACTCTCTGTTTGAGCACAGATGAATTGTTTTTAGAACGGACGGGAGACCGAAGATTAAGTTATGTCTAGAACTTTTCTTTCGTTCCAAAACAGTTCAAACAAATAGAACGGATTGTTCATTCAACTTTAGACACTTATTCTGCAGAGAGCAGACAGTTTAAAGCAAGATCATTCTGAGATGTTCTCTTAACTTTGGCATATTTAAAATATACCAGCTTAGTAAAATCATCATTAAATGACAAAAATATACTGTTGATCAATTCTGAATTAACACACATTAAAAAGAAAGTTCAATCTGATTAATTGGTGTCCATTAATTCAACATAATTCTAACAAAAAGTAGTGTCCACTTGTGTCCTTGAGATGTCCAAGAAAGTGTAACACTGAGAGTTTCAGAGAGATGCGGAGAGGTCCATATTCCATACGGACATGAGAGTGCTGTATCCCTACACCTGTCTGGAATCAGGACCAGGAAAGGCTGACGGCTCTCTGCCCAGTGAGGGCTTTACGCACCTACATACAGAGAACAGCCGAATGGAGAAGAACACATCAACTATTCATCTGCTTTGCAGCACCTGCTACCGGGAGAGCCCTATCAAAACAATGCCTCTCACATTGGGTGACTGAGGCCATTAAAAGGGCCTACAGTAGCAAAGGTCAACAGGTGCCCTCTGGAGTGCATGCTCACTCCACTAGGGGCCTAGCCACTTCCTGGTCATTGTTCAAGGGTGTACCAGTCGCAGACATCTGCGCTGCTGCGAATTGGAGCTCCTTGAATACTTTTGCAAGGCATTACAGTTTGGATGTTACTGCAGGTGACGTCACTCAGGCTGTTCTTTCTAACATTCAGTAGAAAGCAGCCTTGGGATGCCTACTGATCAGAGGCAGACGTTCACTCTAGCATGCATTTTACTGAGCATTTCAAGGGCGTGAATGGATTACGTTCCCATAGCAAGTATGTTGCACCGAGAGAACATGACTGAAAGGGAACTGAAAGTTATGCACCATAACTCATGTTCCCTGAAGGAAGGGAACGAGGTGCAACATTACTGGCTCTTTTCAATGCTGAAAGCTCGGTGAAGTGCACTCTTCAGAGGAAGATGGAGGGGCGCATGCCGCTTAAGTAGCCAGAGGGCAGGGCCTCTGGTGCGGCGGTGATGCCCCTAGCCGTAAAGGCGTGAGTATATTCCTTCAGGTAATCGCACGGGGGCGCAATTCCCATAGCAAGTACTGTATGTTGCACCTCGTTCCCTTCCTGCAGGGAACATGAGTTATGGTGCATAACTTTCAGTTTTCTGTAACAGTGTCGTGTGAATG
>JBBPBX010074582.1:5355-17544 GCA_038048925.1 Garcialebias charrua
AAACACAAATACACGAAGATTATATAATGTAATAGAGTATTCGTATTTTAAAAATATTGAAACAGCTATTTTTTCTTTAGATGCTGAAAAAGCATTCGATAGAGTAAATTGGAATTTCTTATTTGCTACCTTAAATAAATTTGGATTTGGGAATTACTTCATTAACTGGTTAAAAATATTATATAGTTCACCAACAGCGTGCGTCAGGACAAATAATCAATTATCTTCAAGCTTCTGTTTAC
The DNA here is from genome assembly GCA_038048925.1 of Garcialebias charrua. Lineage (NCBI taxonomy): Eukaryota > Metazoa > Chordata > Actinopteri > Cyprinodontiformes > Rivulidae > Garcialebias > Garcialebias charrua. The sequence continues at coordinate 5,598 of JBBPBX010074582.1, forward strand.
AGAGGGGCACCAGGCAAGGTTGCCCACTTTCACCAGCATTATTTGCTATTTTTATTGAACCTTTAGCAGCAGCAATAAGGCAAAGTGCTGATATTAAAGGCATAAAGGGTAGAAACATAGAACATAAAATTAGTCTTTATGCTGACGATGTTTTGCTTTTTCTTGAGAACTCAGGAAACTCAATATCTAATGTTATCAAATTAATAAACTCGTTTTCAAAAGTTTCTGATTATTCTATAAACTGGACAAAGTCTACAGTTCTTCCAATAAATTGCGTGTTTAATAATTCTCTTAATGAAAGACTACAATCAGGTAACATTAAATATTTAGGTGTTAATATCTCTCCTAAATTGGAAGATTTAATAAAATTAAATCATATCCCACTATTAAAGAAAATTGAAGACGATCTTACTAGATGGAGATCTCTACCCATATCACTTATGGGAAGAGTTGCCTCAGTAAAAATGATGGTGCTGCCGAGAATAAATTATTTATTCTCAATGATTCCAAATAAACCTTCAACTGAATGGTTTAAGTCCCTGGACTCTTCTATATCTAAATTCCTTTGGAAAAATAAAACTCCACGTATTAGTTTAAAAACATTACAGAAATCTAAAGATACCGGAGGATTAGAACTTCCAAACTTTTATTACTACTATTTAGCCAACAGGTTACAATATATATCAAAGTGGTTAAAACCGAATGCACTAGATGAAACTTGGATAGATATAGAACAAACTTTATGTAATAATATTAGGATTTCAGATCTACCATTTATCAGTACAGATTTAAAAAGACATGTCTGCTTTAAGAGCATCAATATTAGCTCATCTCTGACAGCATGGTGGGAGTATCTGAAAATGACAAAGTCTTCACTACTCCCATGTAGACATACACCTCTCTGGAACAATCCTGACATTCAACAAGAAAATAATATGTTAAATTTCCCAGGTTGGAGAATGAAAGGTATTGAATGTCTGGAACACATATTTGAGGGTATAGACTTTATTCCATTTAATAAATTAATAATACAATATGACATTGATAATAAATATTTCCTACAATACCAACAAATTAAGTCAATTGTAAAAGATAAAAATGTAAATCAATGTTGTATTGCCAAGAGAATGGAAATGGCTATAGTCAATACCTATTTCCAAAAGAGGGAGGAACATAGAGTGACCTATAAGAGTGGAGGAAGGAGTACGCAGATCGACTACATTCTGTGTAGAAGAGGAAACCTGAAGGAGATTGGAGACTGTAAGGTTGTGGCAGGGGAGAGTGTGGCCAGACAGCATCGGATGGTTGTGTGTAGAATGACTGTTGTTGCGAAGAAGAGAAAAAGAGTAAAATCAGAGAAGAAGACCAAATGGTGGAAGCTAAAGAAGGAAGAATGTTGTGAGAAATTCAGAGACGAGCTGTTAAAGGCTCTGGGTGGTAAGAAAGAGCTTCCAAGTGACTGGGCTACTACAGCAACAGTAATTAGAGAGACAGGTAGGAAGGTACTTGGTGTGTCATCTGGACAGAGAATGGATGATAAGGAAACCTGGTGGTGGAATAGTGAAGTGCAGGACGCCATTCAAAGAAAGAGATTAGCCAAGAAGAAATATGACAGTGAGAGGACTGAAGAGAGGAGACAGGAATATAAGGAGATGGGACATAGAGCAAAGAGGGAAGTAGCTAAGGCAAAGCAGAGGGCGTACAATGAGTTATATGGGAGACTGGACACTAAAGAGGGCGAGAAGGACTTGTACCGATTGGCAAGACAGAGGGATCAGGCTGGAAAGGATGTGCAGCAGGTTAGGCTTATTAAAGATGGGAATGGGAATGTTCTAACAAGTGAGGAGTGTGTGATGGGAAGATGGAAGGATTACTTTGAGGAGCTAATGAATGAAGAGAATGAAAGAGAAAGAAGAGTGGAGGTAATAGAAACGGTGGACCAGGAAGTGGGAAAGATTAGTGAGGGTGAAGTCCGGAAAGCTCTGAAAAGAATGAAGAAGGGGAAGGCAGTAGGACCTGATGACATACCAGTGGAGGTTTGGAAATGTCTCGGAGAGATGGCAGTGAGGTTTTTGACTCAAATATTTAATGGAATATTTGAGGGTGAGAAAATGCCTGAGGAATGGAGAAGAAGTGTGCTGGTTCCCATTTTTAAGAACAAGGGTGATGTACAGAGTTGTAGCAACTACAGGGGAATTAAGTTGATGAGCCACACAATGAAGATCTGGGAGAGAGTTGTGGAAGCAAGACTTAGACAAGATGTAACTATCTGTGAGCAGCAGTATGGTTTCATGCCAAGAAAGAGCACCACAGATGCCATCTTTGCTTTGAGGATGTTGATAGAGAAGTACAGAGAGGGTCAGAAAGAACTCCATTGTGTGTTTGTGGATTTAGAAAAAGCATATGACAGGGTACCAAGAGAAGAGGTGTGGTATTGCATGAGGAAATCTGGAGTGGCAGAAAAGTATGTTAGACTGGTACAGGACATGTATGAGGACAGCAGGACAGTGGTGAGATGTGCTGTGGGAGTGACAGATAGCTTCAAGGTGGAGGTGGGATTGCATCAAGGATCGGCTCTGAGCCCCTTCTTGTTTGCTCTGGTGATGGACCGACTAACAGATGAGGTCAGGCAGGAATCCCCATGGACTATGATGTTTGCAGATGACATTGTGATCTGTGGTGAGAACAGGGAACAAGTGGAAGAGAACTTGGAGAGGTGGAGGTATGCTCTTGAAAGAAGAGGAATGAAAGTCAGCCGTAGTAAGACAGAGTACATGTGTGTGAATGAGAGGGAGGCCAGTGGAACAGTGAGGCTACAAGGAGCAGAGGTCACAAAGGTGCAGGACTTCAAGTACTTGGGGTCCACTGTACAGGAAAATGGGGAATGTGGTAAAGAGGTGAAAAAGAGAGTCCAGGCAGGATGGAGTGGATGGAGAAAAGTTTCAGGAGTGATTTGTGACAAAAAGGTGTCAGCAAAGGTCAAAGGAAAAGTTTACAAGACAGTGGTGAGACCAGCTATGTTGTATGGTCTGGAGACAGTGGCATTGACAAAAAGACAGGAGAAAGAACTGGAAGTGGCAGAAATGAAGATGCTGAGGTTCTCCTTAGGAGTGACAAGGATGGATAAGATCAGGAATGAGATCATCAGAGGTACAGCACATGTTAAACAACTGGGAGATAAAGTTAGGGAGGCCAGACTGAGATGGTTTGGACATGTCCAGAGGAGGGACAGTGGGTATATTGGTAGAAGGATGTTAGAAATGCAGCTGCCAGGAAAAAGACAAAGAGGGAGACCAAAGAGGAGATATATGGATGCAGTTAGAGAGGACATGGAGGTAGTTGGAGTGAGGACAGAGGATGCAGAGGACAGAGTGAGGTGGAGGAGGATGACTCGCTGTGGCGACCCCTGAAAAGGGAAAAGCCGAAAGAAGAAGAAGAAGAAGAAGAAATAAACATTTCAATAGGACTCTATTCCAAAACCAATGAACTTCTTCGTTCACTAACCCTGAAGTCCATTGCGCTGTTCTTTGTGCCACACAGTCCTGTACTATTCAGCAAGTGTCAAAAAATTGATAGAAAGATTAAGTACAGTTTATTAAGATGTTTTAAAATGGTCAGTAAAGAGAAACCTTGAAAATCTACACATATTAGTGTCATTTGTATTACATAGCCCCTTTGCTGTTTAACAAACAAATGTTGAAACTTGCGAGTGTCAGAGACAGTTCTTCCACATAGATGGGTTACATTCTGAATGGACTTACTAAAGAATGACTCTGGTGGGACTTGAACCCACAACCTTTGAATGCCTCCTTGTCACCCACTAGAAGTCCAATGCGCTATCCATTGCGCTACAGAGCCCTATGTTTGAACAAGTGTGTCAAAGATGTTTGGACATGGAGACCAAATGTGTCGAGATATATTTAAAAGTCCGAATAAAACAATGTTCAAAAGGCCAACAAATTCTTACAAGCAGTCCCGTGCACAATCAATAACACAACAGAGCCTTTTAGTAATGTTATGTACAAGTGAAAAATATCAGAGTTTGAGAGACAGTTGCTAAATTGAGATAATAAACATTTCAATAGGACTCTATTCCAAAACCAATGAACTTCTTCTTTCACTAATCCTGAAGTCCATTGTGCTATTCTTTGTGCCACACAGTCCTGCACTATTCAGCAAGTGTTAAAAAATTGATAGACAGATAAAGTACAGTTTATTAAGATGTTTCAAAATGGTCAGTAAAGGGAAACTGTTGAAAATCTACACATCTTATTGTCATTTGTATTACACAGCCCCTTTGCTGTTTAACAAACAAATGTTGAAAATTGCCAGTGTCAGAGACAGTTCTTCAACATAGATGGGTTACATTCTGAATGGACTTACTAAAGAATGACTCTGGTGGGACTCGAACCCACAACCTTTGAATGCCTCCTTGTCACCCACTAGAAGTCCAATGTGCTATCCATTGCGCTACAGAGCCCTATGTTTGAACAAGTGTGTCAAAGATGTTTGGACATGGAGACCAAATGTGTCGAGATATATTTAAAAGTCCGAATAAAACAATGTTCAAAAGGCCAACAAATTCTTACAAGCAGTCCCGTGCACAATCAATAACACAACAGAGCCTTTTAGTAATGTTATGTACAAGTGAAAAATATCAGAGTTTGAGAGACAGTTGCTAAATTGAGATAATAAACATTTCAATAGGACTCTATTCCAAAACCAATGAACTTCTTCGTTCACTAACCCTGAAGTCCATTGCGCTGTTCTTTGTGCCACACAGTCCTGTACTATTCAGCAAGTGTCAAAAAATTGATAGAAAGATTAAGTACAGTTTATTAAGATGTTTTAAAATGGTCAGTAAAGAGAAACCTTGAAAATCTACACATCTTAGTGTCATTTGTATTACATAGCCCCTTTGCTGTTTAACAAACAAATGTTGAAAATTGCCAGTGTCAGAGACAGTTCTTCAACATAGATGGGTTACATTCTGAATGGACTTACTAAAGAATGACTCTGGTGGGACTCGAACCCACAACCTTTGAATGCCTCCTTGTCACCCACTAGAAGTCCAATGCGCTATCCATTGCGCTACAGAGCCCTATGTTTGAACAAGTGTGTCAAAGATGTTTGGACATGGAGACCAAATGTGTCAAGATATATTTAAAAGTCAGAATAAAACAATGTTCAAAAGGCCAACAAATTCTTACAAGCAGTCCCGTGCACAATCAGTAACACAACAGAGCCTTTTAGTAATGTTATGTACAAGTGAAAAATATCAGAGTTTGAGAGACAGTTGCTAAATTGAGATAATAAACATTTCAATAGGACTCTATTCCAAAACCAATGAACTTCTTCTTTCACTAACCCTGAAGTCCATTGCGCTATTCTTTGTGCCACACAGTCCTGCACTATTCAGCAAGTGTTAAAAAAATTGATAGACAGATAAAGTACAGTTTATTAAGATGTTTTAAAATGGTCAGTAAAGAGAAACTGTTGAAAATCTACACATCTTATTGTCATTTGTATTACATAGCCCCTTTGCTGTTTAACAAACAAATGTTGAAACTTGCCAGTGTCAGAGACAGTTCTTCAACATAGATGGGTTACATTCTGAATGGACTTACTAAAGAATGACTCTGGTGGGACTCGAACCCACAACCTTTGAATGCCTCCTTGTCACCCACTAGAAGTCCAATGCGCTATCCATTGCGCTACAGAGCCCTATGTTTGAACAAGTGTGTCAAAGATGTTTGGACATGGAGACCAAATGTGTCAAGATATATTTAAAAGTCAGAATAAAACAATGTTCAAAAGGCCAACAAATTCTTACAAGCAGTCCCGTGCACAATCAGTAACACAACAGAGCCTTTTAGTAATGTTATGTACAAGTGAAAAATATCAGAGTTTGAGAGACAGTTGCTAAATTGAGATAATAAACATTTCAATAGGACTCTATTCCAAAACCAATGAACTTCTTCGTTCACTAACCCTGAAGTCCATTGCGCTGTTCTTTGTGCCACACAGTCCTGTACTATTCAGCAAGTGTCAAAAAATTGATAGAAAGATTAAGTACAGTTTATTAAGATGTTTTAAAATGGTCAGTAAAGAGAAACCTTGAAAATCTACACATATTAGTGTCATTTGTATTACATAGCCCCTTTGCTGTTTAACAAACAAATGTTGAAACTTGCGAGTGTCAGAGACAGTTCTTCCACATAGATGGGTTACATTCTGAATGGACTTACTAAAGAATGACTCTGGTGGGACTTGAACCCACAACCTTTGAATGCCTCCTTGTCACCCACTAGAAGTCCAATGCGCTATCCATTGCGCTACAGAGCCCTATGTTTGAACAAGTGTGTCAAAGATGTTTGGACATGGAGACCAAATGTGTCAAGATATATTTAAAAGTCCGAATAAAACAATGTTCAAAAGGCCAACAAATTCTTACAAGCAGTCCCGTGCACAATCAGTAACACAACAGAGCCTTTTAGTAATGTTATGTACAAGTGAAAAATATCAGAGTTTGAGAGACAGTTGCTAAATTGAGATAATAAACATTTCAATGGGACTCTATTCCAAAACCAATGAACTTCTTCTTTCACTAACCCTGAAGTCCATTGCGCTATTCTTTGTGCCACAAAGTCCTGCACTATTCAGCAAGTGTCAAAAAATTGATAGACAGATAAAGTACAGTTTATTAAGATGTTTTAAAATGGTCAGTAAAGAGAAACTGTTGAAAATCTACACATCTTATTGTCATTTGTATTACATAGCCCCTTTGCTGTTTAACAAACAAATGTTGAAACTTGCGAGTGTCAGAGACAGTTCTTCCACATAGATGGGTTACATTCTGAATGGACTTACTAAAGAATGACTCTGGTGGGACTTGAACCCACAACCTTTGAATGCCTCCTTGTCACCCACTAGAAGTCCAATGCGCTATCCATTGCGCTACAGAGCCCTATGTTTGAACAAGTGTGTCAAAGATGTTTGGACATGGAGACCAAATGTGTCAAGATATATTTAAAAGTCCGAATAAAACAATGTTCAAAAGGCCAACAAATTCTTACAAGCAGTCCCGTGCACAATCAGTAACACAACAGAGCCTTTTAGTAATGTTATGTACAAGTGAAAAATATCAGAGTTTGAGAGACAGTTGCTAAATTGAGATAATAAACATTTCAATAGGACTCTATTCCAAAACCAATGAACTTCTTCGTTCACTATCCCTGAAGTCCATTGCGCTGTTCTTTGTGCCACACAGTCCTGTACTATTCAGCAAGTGTCAAAAAATTGATAGAAAGATTAAGTACAGTTTATTAAGATGTTTTAAAATGGTCAGTAAAGAGAAACCTTGAAAATCTACACATCTTAGTGTCATTTGTATTACATAGCCCCTTTGCTGTTTAACAAACAAATGTTGAAACTTGCGAGTGTCAGAGACAGTTCTTCCACATAGATGGGTTACATTCTGAATGGACTTACTAAAGAATGACTCTGGTGGGACTCGAACCCACAACCTTTGAATGCCTCCTTGTCACCCACTAGAAGTCCAATGCGCTATCCATTGCGCTACAGAGCCCTATGTTTGAACAAGTGTGTCAAAGATGTTTGGACATGGAGACCAAATGTGTCAAGATATATTTAAAAGTCCGAATAAAACAATGTTCAAAAGGCCAACAAATTCTTACAAGCAGTCCCGTGCACAATCAGTAACACAACAGAGCCTTTTAGTAATGTTATGTACAAGTGAAAAATATCAGAGTTTGAGAGACAGTTGCTAAATTGAGATAATAAACATTTCAATAGGACTCTATTCCAAAACCAATGAACTTCTTCTTTCACTAATCCTGAAGTCCATTGTGCTATTCTTTGTGCCACACAGTCCTGCACTATTCAGCAAGTGTTAAAAAATTGATAGACAGATAAAGTACAGTTTATTAAGATGTTTCAAAATGGTCAGTAAAGGGAAACTGTTGAAAATCTACACATCTTATTGTCATTTGTATTACACAGCCCCTTTGCTGTTTAACAAACAAATGTTGAAAATTGCCAGTGTCAGAGACAGTTCTTCAACATAGATGGGTTACATTCTGAATGGACTTACTAAAGAATGACTCTGGTGGGACTCGAACCCACAACCTTTGAATGCCTCCTTGTCACCCACTAGAAGTCCAATGTGCTATCCATTGCGCTACAGAGCCCTATGTTTGAACAAGTGTGTCAAAGATGTTTGGACATGGAGACCAAATGTGTCAAGATATATTTAAAAGTCCGAATAAAACAATGTTCAAAAGGCCAACAAATTCTTACAAGCAGTCCCGTGCACAATCAATAACACAACAGAGCCTTTTAGTAATGTTATGTACAAGTGAAAAATATCAGAGTTTGAGAGACAGTTGCTAAATTGAGATAATAAACATTTCAATAGGACTCTATTCCAAAACCAACGAACTTCATCGTTCACTAACCCTGAAGTCCATTGCGCTATTCTTTGTGCCACACAGTCCTGCACTATTCAGCAAGTGTCAAAAAATTGATAGAAAGATTAAGTACAGTTTATTAAGATGTTTTAAAATGGTCAGTAAAGAGAAACCTTGAAAATCTACACATATTAGTGTCATTTGTATTACATAGCCCCTTTGCTGTTTAACAAACAAATGTTGAAACTTGCGAGTGTCAGAGACAGTTCTTCCACATAGATGGGTTACATTCTGAATGGACTTACTAAAGAATGACTCTGGTGGGACTTGAACCCACAACCTTTGAATGCCTCCTTGTCACCCACTAGAAGTCCAATGCGCTATCCATTGCGCTACAGAGCCCTATGTTTGAACAAGTGTGTCAAAGATGTTTGGACATGGAGACCAAATGTGTCAAGATATATTTAAAAGTCCGAATAAAACAATGTTCAAAAGGCCAACAAATTCTTACAAGCAGTCCCGTGCACAATCAGTAACACAACAGAGCCTTTTAGTAATGTTATGTACAAGTGAAAAATATCAGAGTTTGAGAGACAGTTGCTAAATTGAGATAATAAACATTTCAATAGGACTCTATTCCAAAACCAATGAACTTCTTCGTTCACTAACCCTGAAGTCCATTGCGCTGTTCTTTGTGCCACACAGTCCTGTACTATTCAGCAAGTGTCAAAAAATTGATAGAAAGATTAAGTACAGTTTATTAAGATGTTTTAAAATGGTCAGTAAAGAGAAACCTTGAAAATCTACACATCTTAGTGTCATTTGTATTACATAGCCCCTTTGCTGTTTAACAAACAAATGTTGAAACTTGCGAGTGTCAGAGACAGTTCTTCCACATAGATGGGTTACATTCTGAATGGACTTACTAAAGAATGACTCTGGTGGGACTTGAACCCACAACCTTTGAATGCCTTCTTGTCACCCACTAGAAGTCCAATGCGCTATCCATTGCGCTACAGAGCCCTATGTTTGAACAAGTGTGTCAAAGATGTTTGGACATGGAGATCAAATGTGTCAAGATATATTTAAAAGATGTTTGAACAAGTGTGTCAAAGATGTTTGGACATGGAGACCAAATGTGTCAAGATATATTTAAAAGTCCGAATAAAACAATGTTCAAAAGGCCAACAAATTCTTACAAGCAGTCCCGTGCACAATCAGTAACACAACAGAGCCTTTTAGTAATGTTATGTACAAGTGAAAAATATCAGAGTTTGAGAGACAGTTGCTAAATTGAGATAATAAACATTTCAATAGGACTCTATTCCAAAACCAATGAACTTCTTCTTTCACTAACCCTGAAGTCCATTGCGCTGTTCTTTGTGCCACACAGTCCTGTACTATTCAGCAAGTGTCAAAAAATTGATAGAAAGATTAAGTACAGTTTATCAAGATGTTTTAAAATGGTCAGTAAAGAGAAACCTTGAAAATCTAGTGTCATTTGTATTACATAGCCCCTTTGCTGTTTAACAAACAAATGTTGAAACTTGCAGTGTCAGAGACAGTTCTTCCACATAGATGGGTTACATTCTGAATGGACTTACTAAAGAATGACTCTGGTGGGACTCGAACCCACAACCTTTGAATGCCTCCTTGTCACCCACTAGAAGTCCAATGCGCTATCCATTGCGCTACAGAGCCCTATGTTTGAACAAGTGTGTCAAAGATGTTTGGACATGGAGACCAAATGTGTCAAGATATATTTAAAAGTCCGAATAAAACAATGTTCAAAAGGCCAACAAATTCTTACAAGCAGTCCCGTGCACAATCAATAACACAACAGAGCCTTTTAGTAATGTTATGTACAAGTGAAAAATATCAGAGTTTGAGAGACAGTTGCTAAATTGAGATAATAAACATTTCAATAGGACTCTATTCCAAAACCAATGAACTTCTTCGTTCACTAACCCTGAAGTCCATTGCGCTGTTCTTTGTGCCACACAGTCCTGTACTATTCAGCAAGTGTCAAAAAATTGATAGAAAGATTAAGTACAGTTTATTAAGATGTTTTAAAATGGTCAGTAAAGAGAAGCCTTGAAAATCTAGTGTCATTTGTATTACATAGCCCCTTTGCTGTTTAACAAACAAATGTTGAAACTTGTGAGTGTCAGAGACAGTTCTTCCACATAGATGGGTTACATTCTGAATGGACTTACTAAAGAATGACTCTGGTGGGACTTGAACCCACAACCTTTGAATGCCTCCTTGTCACCCACTAGAAGTCCAATGCGCTATCCATTGCGCTACAGAGCCCTATGTTTGAACAAGTGTGTCAAAGATGTTTGGACATGGAGACCAAATGTGTCAAGATATATTTAAAAGTCCGAATAAAACAATGTTAAAAAGGCCAACAAATTCTTACAAGCAGTCCCGTGCACAATCAGTAACACAACAGAGCATTTTAGTAATGTTATGTACAAGTGAAAAATATCAGAGTTGCAGAGACAGTTGCTAAATTGAGATAATAAACATTTCAATATGACTCTATTCCAAAACCAATGAACTTCTTCTTTCACTAATCCTGAAGTCCATTGCGCTATTCTTTGTGCCACACAGTCCTGCCTTTCACTAATCCTGAAGTCCATTGCGCTATTCTTTGTGCCACACAGTCCTGCACTATTCAGCAAGTGTTAAAAAATTGATAGACAGATAAAGTACAGTTTATTAAGATCTTTCAAAATGGTCAGTAAAGGGAAACTGTTGAAAATCTACACATCTTATTGTCATTTGTATTACACAGCCCCTTTGCTGTTTAACAAACAAATGTTGAAAATTGCCAGTGTCAGAGACAGTTCTTCAACATAGATGGGTTACATTCTGAATGGACTTACTAAAGAATGACTCTGGTGGGACTCGAACCCACAACCTTTGAATGCCTTCTTGTCACCCACTAGAAGTCCAATGCGCTATCCATTGCGCTACAGAGCCCTATGTTTGAACAAGTGTGTCAAAGATGTTTGGACATGGAGACCAAATGTGTCGAGATATATTTAAAAGTCCGAATAAAACAATGTTCAAAAGGCCAACAAATTCTTACAAGCAGTCCCGTGCACAATCAATAACACAACAGAGCCTTTTAGTAATGTTATGTACAAGTGAAAAATATCAGAGTTTGAGAGACAGTTGCTAAATTGAGATAATAAACATTTCAATACGACTCTAATCCAAAACCAATGAACTTCTTCGTTCACTATCCCTGAAGTCCATTGCGCTGTTCTTTATGCCACACAGTCCTGTACTATTCAGCAAGTGTCAAAAAATTGATAGAAAGATTAAGTACAGTTTATTAAGATGTTTTAAAATGGTCAGTAAAGAGAAACCTTGAAAATCTACACATCTTAGTGTCATTTGTATTACATAGCCCCTTTGCTGTTTAACAAACAAATGTTGAAAATTGCCAGTGTCAGAGACAGTTCTTCAACATAGATGGGTTACATTCTGAATGGACTTACTAAAGA
>JBBPBX010074584.1:0-10745 GCA_038048925.1 Garcialebias charrua
AAAATATGTTTGTATTGTATTGTAGTAATAAATAAAAGTGACCCATTTGGATGATATTTTAAATAAACAGCACTCTACAATAAATAACTATATTAACAATAATAAAAATCTTAATAAATACAATAACAGTCAGAACCAGAACAATAAGCAGCAACAGACTGTTTACAATCTAACTAATCAAGTTTTTGTCCAGTAGCAGCAGTGTGGCTGTATTTGTCCTCATTACTGTACTCACAACCTCTTGGACCTGGGGCCTCATGTATCAACCATGCGTGCGCACAAAAACATTGCGCACGTCACTTTCCACGCAAAGTGGCGTATGTATCAAATCTGATATGAACGGGAATATCTGCGCATCCACGTAGAAATCCACGGCTGCTCCCCTGTTGGCGTACGCACGTTTCTGTGGTTATTGTTCCTTTGGCGACACTTACAGGTGATCTGTGAAACCGTGTCCACGATGTGAAAACAATCATAAATCCCACCAAACACACATGATTAACGATTATTACATCCATATGGACGCAATTAGATGAGTGGATATCAGTGGTGGGCCTCCGACCGCTAGGTAGCGCTGTTGCGCTAATCCGCTTGTAGCGTTGCTAAATAATCTGTTAGCTTTACAGCGGATTGACTAAGTTTTATAATTCATAAGCGGATTTATTCTATTTTTATTTAAAATGCAGTACCGCTAATAACTAATTATCTATCAGTAAAAACGAAATAACGTATTTACGAGCAGCACCGGATGTGGTCCGTCACAAAAAAGCGTCCCCCTCAGTCTCTTGGTGTGTGCTCTCTCTATAGCAGTTAGCAGCCAGTGTGTTACTCTGCAGCCTTATTGCTTGTTTTCGAAGAGTCAGACGAAGACTTTTTAACATGGAGGGTGAACTTATGGATGTTTCTCAGGGCCTACGCGACGCGTCTGGATTTAAAAATAGAATTTCGCCACATTAGCACTCTTCAAAATGGCGTCCGCGACGGCCAAAGAAGCCAGGATTTTACAACAAAACACGGTAAAACAATTATTTCTTTGCTGAGAAAAAATATATTTCATAGCTGACGTTATAGCACAAGTTTTTCTGAGCTTGAGAGTTTCACGAAATGGTCAAATCTGCTGGATTTAAAAAAGTAGTTCACCATTAGGACTCTTCAAAATGGCGTCCGCAGGGCAGCAAACTTACATACTCAGGGAATCACAAGGAACTCAGGAGACAGAGGCAACAGGAGACAATGCCAGGACAATGATAAACACAGAGATACAGACTTATTTTTGATTTGATTTGATGTTCATTCATTCATTTTAAAAGAACAATACAAAACAGTTTCATCAGATACAAGGATGAATAGACTTTTAGCTGAATGGATGGATGGATAGACAGTTAGCTGGATGGATGATCTTTAACAAGTTCTAAAATCATTAAAATTTAACCTCAGCTTGTGCCTCTGACCCAACAGAACCTCAGCAGCAGCAGAATCCTCTGTGGTTCTCTGACTTCATCAGTCTGCAGGACTTCATCAGTCTCTCTCCTGGTTCTGGAGGAGTTCTGACCCACTCTTCTTTCCATTGTTGCTTCAGTTCTTTGAGGTTTCTGCTCTCTGAAGGTTTCAGGTTCAGGTTCTGGACTCTGACTGGGCCGTTGATTTGATTTGATTTGATGTTTATTCATTCATTTTAAAAGAACAATACAAAACAGTTTCATCAGATAGAAGAATACAAGTAGGATAAAATGAAAGGAGCAGAAAGAAGATGAAATCTTATTATATCTGCCCCTTATTTATTTCACAGTTTGTTCAACCAATGATAACCTTCAAACTACATCACAAAATGAATAAATCTACTAATTTATCTAACTGTAATACTGTACACAAACACACTAAGCTACATCATATATAGTTTTTGAGCAAGTCCTTTTCGACCTTTTTCTTAAATGTATACAACTCAAACAACTTACTGTATAACAGTTCATGCACCGCTAGTTGGCAGTGTAGTGCAAATATTGCATAACTTGCTGCTACCAATTGTTGAATTTAATTAGCGGATTAGAATTAGCTTCCCCTAATTTTCATAAGACATTAGTGCTTTTGAAATTGCGGACCTAAATAAATTAATTAGTGCTTTAGAAATAGCGGAACTAATTTTTGGATTAGCGTTGCCCACCACTGGTGGATATAAAAGCATGCGCCAAATAGTGGCAACAATATTGACAACAATGAGATGTAATTTCTTTAGATAAGAAGTTAACCAAGGTGTATTAACACGCCTACGTTTAGGTCAGTGGGTAAAGCGCTTGCCTTTAGTTCCAAAGGTCGTGAGATCGACTCCCGCATGGTACAACGTTTTTCTTTTTTTTTTCGTTCCAGATTGAAATACACATGAAAACTATTTACAAAACAATAAATCGTCTGCTTCCTTTCATTTCATGTATTGTTCTATTTCTTGTTGTTTCATTCAATAGTTTTCCTGTGGTCTTTAAATCTGGAATGAAAAAAAAAAACATTGTACCAAGCGGGAGTCGATCTCACGACCTTTGGGACGAAGGGCGGGCGCGTTCGCCACTAAGCTATACAGGCATGTTAGATCAGCTTGGTCAACTTCTTATTTAAAAGTGGATGGTTTGTTTTGCACTGTGCGTGCCGAATGAAGCCTTTTTCCGTGCTTCTCTGCCTCACTCAGAAGTGATTTCTGTTCACAGTCCGTGAAGTTCCTCTTTTTTCCACGTTCCGACATGGTTTGCAATGGAGCAGAGACGACATTCCTGTCGTGCATGGCATATTTGAATGACTTTGCATATTCATACGGAGGCGTGTCAAGGGCGGAGTCGGCCACTCTCTCATGTGCGCTGAATTCCACGTTGATTGTGTTGTACATAAGGAATGTGCGTGGATTCCGGTGTACGCACAGTTTGATAAATCTGGATTTTTTTGTGCGTGGACACTTTTCTGGATTTGTCCGTACGTGACTTTTCAGTAAGAAATCTACGCAAGTCTTTGTACATGAGGCCAAGTGGGACAGGTCCTGGAACAGTTCAGAGTTCATCTCAGTCATCACACACTTCTTAGCTGCAGCAGGTGATCTCTGGTGGATGTCTGTCCCTGAAGTGGAAGAGAGATGCTACCTCTCTGTCCAACACTGGAAATGAAACACAGATGTAAAAAAAATAAGTTAATAATATTATGATTTTAAATAATAATAACAAATAATAATTATAATAAAAGAACCAGTGGTGGGCAACGCTAATCAAAAAATTAGTTCCACAATTTCTAAAACGCTTATTAATTTTTTTAGGTCCACAATTTCAAAAGCACAAATGTCTTATGAAAATTAGGGGAAGCTAATCTAATCCGCTATTTATATTCGACAATTGGTAGCCGGCAGCGTTATGCAATATTTGCACTACACTGCCAACTGAAAAGTAACTAAAATGATCCTAAAAGGATGAAATTACAAAAATCAAAGGATTTATTTAATACTTTACGTACATATATTCTATTCGGCCACGAAATTAACAAAAAAGAGAATGATCTTTTAATCCCTAAGACCACTTTTAAATCTCAAATACACGGGCGTGTCGCCACCGCATTTATACATAAAAGTAACCAAAATACATAAAACTAACGACTCACCGTCGAGTGGTCGACACAAAACACACAATAAAATCCTCCGGCCGCGTTAATTTGGCTTGAAACAGCGGGGTTCTCTGCGGATTTATCCAAGAAACCCAGCACAACCAGCTAGCCACAGAATTAGCCCCCGAGTTCACCTCTGACCCGGAAGATGTCAAGATGGAATAGTCCATTTTTAGTAGGGGGATACAGAAATCGACCGGTTTTTGTATTGCGTTTTTAATGATCGTTTTCATCGTAACTATAATTATTTTTATGTTAAATGTACATTAACAAGCATGAGCAATGTTAGTGATGTAGGTGACTGGCCGGGGGGCGGGGCCGGGGCCCCTGCTGAAATGGGGCCCCAAGCAACGGCATCATTTGCCTACATGGTAGATCCGTGTCTGTTCTCCCCTCTGCTCCCCCTCCAACCCTCCCTCCTCTCTGCTCTTTACGGTGAGGGAGGGGAAAAAGGCAAAACAAGCAGCTACGGAGCCAGCATAAGAGCCTGTAAATAAGTTTATTCGTTTTTACTGATAGATAATTAGTTATTAGCGGTACTGCATTTTAAATAAAAATAGCACAAATCCGCTTATGAATTATAAAAGTTAGTCACTCCGCTGTTACGCTGACAAAAACGTTAGGTCCGCTGTAAGCGGATTAGCGCATTAGCGGTCCCCAGCGTTCATTTGCCCACCTTTGTAAATTATAAATATATTAAAAATTTTATTCCAAGTTATGGTAGTTTTTTTCTCTGGGATACGCCCCTAAAAATCTGCGCATTTCCGCAAAACGTCATCTTGACGTGACAACGGGAAGGCACGCTCCAACGTGCATTTAAATAATAATGGCGGAGCATGTCCGATCGCGTCTGAGATATATCATTTTAAGACAGTAAATCTTCCAAAACTCTCATTAATAAACACTCCCTGAATAAAAAGAAATTACAGATGTTACCTGATCGCGCAGACATAATTTAAAAATACATACATAGCTACGTGTTTGCTCCGGGCTCTCGGCTAATGTTTCTTAGAAGCTATCTTGGCTAACAGAGTCCCTGACACCGGTCACGTCTGAGATATATCATTGTAAGACAGTAAATCTTCCAAAACTCTCATTAATAAACCCTCCCCGAATAAAAAGAAACTACAGATGTTACCTGATCGCGCAGACATAATTTAAAAATACATACATAGCTACGTGTTTGCTCCGGGCTCTCGGCTAATGTTTCTTAGAAGCTATCTTGGCTAACAGAGTCCCTGACACCGGTCACGTCTGAGATATATCATTGTAAGACAGTAAATCTTCCAAAACTCTCATTAATAAACCCTCCCCGAATAAAAAGAAACTACAGATGTTACCTGATCGCGCTGACATAATTAAAAATACATACATAGCAACGTGGCCTGTATCTCGGCTAGTGTGTTAGCTGCTATCTCGGCTTATTCCCTGTCGCGTCAGCGATATATCATTTTAAGACAGTAAATCATCCAAAACTCTCATTAATAAACCCTCCCCGGATAAAAAGAAACTACAGATGTTACCTGATCGCGCAGACATAATTTAAAAATACATACATAGCTACGTGTTTGCTCCGGGCTCTCGGCTAATGTTTCTTAGAAGCTATCTTGGCTAACAGAGTCCCTGACACCGGTCACGTCTGAGATATATCATTTTAAGACAGTAAATCTTCCAAAACTCTCATTAATAAACCCTCCCCGAATAAAAAGAAACTACAGATGTTACCTGATCGCGCTGACATAATTTAAAAATACATACATAGCAACGTGGCCTGTATCTCGGCTAGTGTGTTAGCTGCTATCTCGGCTTATTCCCTGTCGCGTCAGCGATATATCATTTTAAGACAGTAAATCATCCAAAACTCTCATTAATAAACCCTCCCCGATAAAAAGAAACTACAGATGTTACCTGATCGCGCAGACATAATTTAAAAATACATACATAGCTACGTGTTTGCTCCGGGCTCTCGGCTAATGTTTCTTAGAAGCTATCTTGGCTAACAGAGTCCCTGACACCGGTCACGTCTGAGATATATCATTTTAAGACAGTAAATCTTCCAAAACTCTCATTAATAAACCCTCCCCGAATAAAAAGAAACTACAGATGTTACCTGATCGCGCTGACATAATTTAAAAATACATACATAGCAACGTGGCCTGTATCTCGGCTAGTGTGTTAGCTGCTATCTCGGCTTATTCCCTGTCGCGTCAGCGATATATCATTTTAAGACAGTAAATCATCCAAAACTCTCATTAATAAACCCTCCCCGGATAAAAAGAAACTACAGATGTTACCTGATCGCGCTGACATAATTTAAAAATACATTATTAGAAAAGTGTGTGTGCTACTGATTCGGCTAGCTTGTTAGCAGCGAACATAAAGAATTTGCCGTGATAATTGGCTTTATACACTCACAGTGTATAAAGTAAAACAACATGAACTCACGTAAAATATATAGTTTATAATCTAAAACACTACACACCTCCGATTATGTTTACACAAAGACTTACTCATCTCCTGGACAGTCTTCCGATGGTCCCTGCGTTGTTTTGACGTGGTAGCTGTGGGACTTTCTTCTGTAGATTTTCTTTTAAAAATAGTAGGAATAGCATCCGGTTTTAAAAGTCTTCTGAATCTTACTGGTAATCCTAAAGATTCTTTTATACCAGGTCTTTCCTGAAAACAATCGGCAGTGAAATGGTCGCTGCAGACATACGACTCCTGGAACCCACCGGTCCTTGTCTGGTCCATTCTTGTCGAAGTTTCTCATCTTTTGGAAATTTGTGAAGGCTCACTTGTTCACTGCTGATATTAGAACACCCAAATGCGCTACAACGTGACAGCATTTTTCAAGTTACACAAATAAAAGAGGCGATCCTTCAGGAAATGAATGAGTATGGCAAGCAGTTAACACACCAAACAAACGGGCAAGGCTCTGCCTTCTTCCCGTTGTCACGTCACACTGATGTGATGACGTATTGCGGAAATGCGTGGAATTTTAGGGGCGTATCCCAGCAAGTACCAGAGAAAAAATTAGCATAATTTAGCATAAAATTTTAATATATTTATAATTTATTTTGCAAAAACGAACAGAGCTCAATGATATAAGATATATATGTTCTGACAAATATGCAAATTTCCAACATCATGTCACAATACCTTTAAAGTTGTCCTTACATTGGTTTTACAGGTCTTAGTCTTTGATTGTGGATTTTAGAAGGAGCAACCCCCCACCCCCCATCCCCCCACACATAGGAGGAGGTCCCCTTGTCATGTCCCCATCACATATAATTGTTGCAATGCCTATTCTTGAGGTACAGGTCTGTGAGCATGTTTCATACAGATGCCATGCCTACACTGAGGTAGATCTATTCACCAGGAGGGTTTTAAATATTTATTTATTTAGGGGCGGCCGTGGCGTAGTGGTAATGGCAGTCGTCCCCCGATCGGAAGGTTGACGGTTCAAATCCCGGTTCCCCACACCATGTGTCGTTGTGTCCTTGGGCAAGACACTTAACCCCGAGTTACTGCCGGTAGGACTGGAAAGCGCCTTGCATGGTAGTCTGCCGCTACCAGTCATACACCGCTACCGGTGTGTAGCACTTTGAGATTTTCACTAATGAAAAGTGCGTTATAAATTGAATTCATTATTATTATTATTATTATTATTTCAGTATCTGCTGTGTAAAGGTAGACAAGCACACAAAGTGCACCACAATTATAAAATCTGCAAAGTAGAGAGTCTTCTTGTTTGTGTGTGAGACGTCTGAATAAAAGTCTGTTCAGAAAGAAGCAGCAGCCACCAGGGGACAAAGACATCACTTGTGTGCAGTACAGAAACAGACACAGTTGTCTGTTTGATGCAACAGCTTGTTTTTGTCCTGCAGCATAGCTGTGTCTCAGTGAAATCAGCTGGTAGTGTGAGCCCAACTTTCCTCTATCCGTGGCTTGTTTTGTGTTTGAAAGGACTTCATACGCTGATTTTAGTGTAACGCAGTCAGAAAACATAATCCGTGTCTGTTTACTAGTCAGGAGTAGACAATAGTTCAAACATTTCAGTCAGAGTCAGAGAGTCAGAGAGTCTTTTTTGTCATTTGCACCGCATGTGGTACATGTGATGAAAACGAGATTATGTACACGGGGTCCCAGTTACATCCAACAACAAATGCAAGAGAAAAACAGTAATAACATCTAGAATTAACTAAGAGAAACATCAACTAGTAATACACTAAGCCCTAATGTAGTGGAAAAACATCATTATAAACAGCAGCACGAACATGAGTCTGTATGAGCAGATGGTCACAGATGAACACAGATGAACACAGCAACAAGAAAACAGATCAGCATCAGCATGATGTGATATTTTGCAGTGTTTATTCTTATTATTTATTTATTCATGAGTCTAACAGCCTCAGGGTAGAAGCTGTTCCTCAGTCTAGTGGTTCTACATTTGATGCTCCTCAACCTCCGTCCTGAGGGGAGTGGGGCAAAGAGTGAGTGTGCTGGGTGAGTGAGGTCTTTCATGATGCAGGTGGCTCTTTTCCTGCATCTGGAGGTGTAAATGTCTGTGATGGTGGGGAGACTGACTCCAACAGACTTCTGTGCAGCCTTCACCACTCTCTGTAGAGCTTTCCTCTCTGCAACTGTGCAGCCTCCATGCCACACGTTGATGCTGGAGCACAGGATGCTCTCCACTGCACACCTGTAGAAGGAGGTGAGGACTGGGCTGCTCAGACCAGCACGTCTCAGTCGTCTGAGGAAGTAGAGTCTCTGATGACCTTTCTTGATCAGGCTGGTGGTGTTGTTGCTCCAGCTGAGGTTATCATTCAAGTGTACACCCAAGTATTTGTAGCTGGAGACCACTTCCACTGCAGATCCACCTATTTTCAGTGGGGCATGGGTGGTGTGTTTGTTCCTTCTGAAGTCCACAATCATCTCCTTTGTCTTCTTCACATTCATGTGAAGATTATTCTCTTTGCACCAGCTCTCCAGGTGTTCCACCTCCTGTCTGTAGCTGGACTCATCATTGTTTGTGATGCATCCCACCACCGCTGTATCATCTGCAAACTTAACAATATGACAGCCTGGATGTGTGGCTGTACAATCATATGTGAGCAGAGTGAACAGAAGAGGGCTCAGCACACATCCTTGGGGAGAGCCAGTGCTGAGGGTTATGGTGGAGGAGGAGAAGTTGTGGATCTTCACGGACTGTGGTCTGTTTGTTAAGAAGTCTAGTACCCAGTTACAAATGGAGGGGCTTAGTCCAAGTGTAGATAGTTTGTCTATCAGAGTTTGGGGGATCATGGTGTTGAAGGCAGATGTGAAGTCCACAAAGAGCAGACGCACGTATGAGTCCTTCTGATCCAGGTGGGTGAGAGCAGTGTGGACCACAGAGGAGATGGCGTCCTCTGTTGATCGGTTCTCACGGTATGCGTATTGATGAGGGTCCTCGTTGATGTTGACGGTTGCCTTGATGTGGGACATGACCAGTTTCTCAAAACATTTAGCGACTATCGGGGTGAGGGCCACCGGTCTATAGTCATTCAGACCAGTCACTGTGGAGCTCTTTGGGACTGGGATGATGGTCGCGGTCTTCAGGCAGGTGGGAACTGACTCCAGTGCAAGTGAGGTGGTGAAGATGTCAGCCAGCACCTCACAGAGCTGGTCCGCACATTCCTTCAGAACTTTCCCTGGGATGTTGTCTGGTCCGGTTGCTTTATGAGGGTTGATCCTTCTGAGACTGCCTCTCACTTCTGCTGCGGTCACTCTGAGATGCTCTACATCTGGTGATGAGGTGAGTCTGGTGCTTCATTTTCAGACAATGCTGTTATTGCTAGTATCACTCAGCCCTCTGTGAATAGCAAACAACCATCAGGGTGTTAACGATCCATCGTTAGGCTGATGGTCCTCCTTGATCATGTGAGCAGCTGGTTTCGGCTGTCATCAGCCAACTGGTTGATCCACTGTGAGAGGGTGCTATTTATAAGACTGAGCTGAATACAGCTTCTCAGACTGAGGAAGTCTTTCGGACGAAAGACGAAACGTTTCTACAGTTTTTTTTTGTTTTTTTTTTTTGTTTTGTTTTTTGAATGTCCAGAGGACCAGACTTAGCTTTTTTGGATTTTTCTACCTGGATTATTGAGCATGCATCAGGGTATTTTCAGACAATGTCAATTCTTTGGTATGTAATTTTCCAAACTTGAGGTGTCAGTGCTTATGGTTTTCTGCTTTCTTTCCTTGTTTATGTTTATGTTTATTAAATTTGTTCATTTTTTTACAAAAGAAACAATACAAAACAATCTCATTAAATGATAGTGTACAAAATGTAAAAAAATGAAAGGTAGCAGAAAGAAGAATACACCACGAATACAGCACGAATACACCAGAGAGAAGAATAAATCTTATTATATCTGCCCCTTACTTCCAACAATCAGATTAAACAACAATAATCAGCCATGTAAACAATAATAATCTTCAACCAACTTTTTCCAACAATCAGATTAAACAATAATAATCTTCAACCAACAGTACAAAATGACTAACTCTTTCTAATTTTCTAATTGATACAATACACATTACGCTATTTCATATATTTTTTTAACACATTTGTTTTGATCATTTTTTTAAATGTAAACATTGACTTGGCATTTTTAACTACATTCTCCAAGCCATTCCATAATCTAATTCCCTGGATTGAGGTAGAACGTCCCTTCAAACTAGTTCTGAATTGTGGTTTTACAAACAACTCTGTCCCCTTAAGATTATAACAACTTTGTCTTTTAACAAAGTGCATTTGGATATTTAAAGGTAATGCATTATTTTGAGCTCTATACATAACTGATAAAATATTATAGTCTACCAAATCATGGAACTTCAATAACTTTAGTTGATAAAATAATGTACTTGATGGATGACGGTAATGCTTTCTAGTGATAATTCTTACGGCTCTTTTCTGTAATACAAAAATAGGTTTTGTGATTGTTTTACACGCATTCCCCCAAACATCAATACAATAGATTAAGTGTGGAACAATGATTGTGTTATACAACAAATACAGAGCTTTATCATTCAATAGGTCTCTGACTTTGTACAGTACTGCTATCGATTTAGCTATT
>JBBPBX010074585.1:0-17543 GCA_038048925.1 Garcialebias charrua
CACACACACACACACACACACACACACACACACACACAACTCACACTCACTCACTCGGTCTCACTCGTTCCTCTTCCTCCGAGCCTCAGAACCAAAACTAAATCCTAAAATCCTGCATCCTCCCGACTCTGAACTCAGCTGTGACTCGCAGACAGCCGCTCCAGAACCCGTCCTCATGAACCCCGACACGGACAGACAGCTGGACAGGGACCGCCTGGGACGGACGGTGGAAGTGATTTTACAAACATTTTATGTATTTAAAAAACACTTTTATTTTTATTTTAAGACCACCGCTGCTCGTCTCACCCGGTGAGAGCTGTGACTCGCTCCAGAACCCGTCCTCATGTAATCAGGAAGTCCAAACCACTCGGGCAAGTGGTGGAAGCAATTTTTATAAACATTTTATGCTTTAAAAAATGAAGTTTTGTTTTTTATCGCTTCAGCGATTTTTTAAAACAGTTTTTGTATAAAAACAATATATTAATTTATTTTAAATCGCTTCCTCCGTCCGTCCCAGACTCGCCCCGGTCCGCCTGACTGCCGGGATCCAATTTCAGCCTTCATGATTACGTGACGCCGGGGTCCAGCAACGACCTTCTGCGAGTCACCAGCTTGTGTGATCCTTCACGGTGAACAGCGGAGCTCTGAGCATGCAAGGCTGGGATCCGGAGTCTGAGCCCTGAGTCGGCACCAGAAGGAACTTCAAAGGTGACCAGCGGACTGCGGAGCCGGGGAGATGACCCGCGGCTTGGCTCTGAAGGCCCCGGTAGAGCTCAGCGTAAGGCAGTACGCTGTACGTACGCAGAGGCACAAGCGTAGCCCCACAGGGCACAAACGCGCAAAGCTCAAATTTTACGACCGCGTACGCGATGCGCGTTGTCTCACAATAAACTGCCCGGCGCCGGACTGTTTTGTATGTTACACAAATGAATTAAATTCCCCTTCTTCATCGCTGATCTGGACTTTTCCTTTGTTTTTTTGCCAAAAGTCAAGTAATCGCTTCCTCCTCCGTTAACTCCATGACTGAAATGAATGAATTTGTCACGAGCGAATAATAACTCATGTCCTACCTGGCTGCGCGACGTTCTAAATATTTCCTGGTGGGCTGTGGGCTGCAGGACCAGGGCTCCCTGTTTTTATTTTTATTTTTTAGAACTTTTTATTAACATATAAAGTTTAGAAACACTGCAGCGGCTGCAGCCAGCCAGCTCATGCCTTTTTTTTTGTCTCCCACCCGACCTGTCAATCAATTCAGTAGGCGTGTCAGCAAATGACCAATCAGCGACCTAAGTTTGTCCCGTAGGTAAATGCTCTGTGCGCAGCTGCTCAAATTACGACAAGAATTTGGAGTGAAAACGCGAGAACGAACGCAGAGCTGTGCCTGTGAATGCGTGCGTACAGAATGCGCGCGTAGAGTGGCGTACAGGCCGTACGCTGAGCTCTGCCGGAGCCTTGAGGCTCATGGGCAGAGGAGCGAGTGAGGGCAGAAGAGCTCCATACAGTCTGCTCTGAATTTTGTTATTGATCACCAAGCACAAAATAAAAGCCAGCATGTCAGCATTAGATATATGGAAGCAGTTATGTCTCAAATTTCAAATTAAAAATCTTTAAAATAAATCCAGCAGCTGCTCCAGTCCGAGAAATTGCAAATGGCGGCTCAATGTTTTGAAAAGTTTCTGGAAAATCCAGTAACTCCACCCCTGACCAATCAGGGACTGACAGTGTTCCAACGTCACGTTTAGTACCTACTCGTTCTGGTTAGAACCACAGAGCAGAGGCTCCTGAAAATAGTAACAGTTCTTAAGTACCGGTATTAATGGAAAAGCCTCAGAACCAGGCCAAGTGGGGTACAGTTGGGCAGTACCGGTACTAATGGAAAAGGGGCATAACTGTTCAATCGTCTTGGGCCTTCTTTGTCGCACCTTCCTCTTTATGATGCACCAAATGTTCTCTATAGGTGAAACATCTGGACTGCAGGCTGGACATTTCAGTACCGGATCCTTCTCCTACGTAGCCATGATGTTGTGATTGCTGCAGAATGTGGTCTGGCATTATCTTGTTGAAAAATGCAGGGTCTTCCCTGAAAGAGATGACGTCTAGATGGAGCATATGTTGTTCTAGAACCTGAACATAGTTCTCTGCATTAATGGTGCCTTTCCAGACATGCAAGCTGCCCATGCCACAAGCGCTCATGCAACCCCATACCATCAGTGATGCAGGCTTCTGAACGGAGCGTTGATAACAACTTGGGCTATCCTTGTCCTCTCTGGTCCGGATGACATGGCGTCCCAGTGTTCCATAAAGAACTTCAAATCGTGACTCATCTGACACAGAACAGTCTTCCATTTTGCCACACTCCATTTTAAATGACCCCTGGCCCAGTGCAAACGTCTGAGCTTGTGGAGCTTGTTTAGAAATGGCTTCCTCTTTGCACTGTAGAGTTTCAGCTGACGGTGGATTGTGTTCACTGACAATGCTTTCTGGAAGTATTCCTGAGCCCATTCTGTTATTTCCTTGACAGTGGCATTCCTGTTTGAGGTGCAGTGACGTTTAAGGGCCCGGAGATCACGAGCATCCAGTAGAGTTTTACGGCCTTGACCCTTACGCACAGCGATTGTTCCAGATTCTCTGAATCTTTTGATGATGTTATGCACGGTTGATGATGATAACTTAAAAGTCTTTGCTATTTTACGCTGGGTAACACCATTCTGGTATTGCTGCACTATCTTTCTGCGCAACAATGGTGGAATTGGTGATCCTCTTACCATCTTGGCTTCTGAGAGACACTGACACTCTGAGAAGCTCTTTTTATACCCAATCATGTTGTCAATTGACCTAATTAGTGTTAATTGGTCTTCCAGCTGTTCGTTATATGCTCAATTTCCTTTTTCCAGCCACTTATTGCTACTTGTCCCAACTTTTTTGGGATTTGTTGACACTGTGAAATTTTGAATCAACATATTTTTCCTTTAAAATGTTACATTTACTCAGATTAAACTTTTGATCTGTCATCTATGTTCTATTACGAATAAAATATTGACATTTGCCATCTCCACATCATTGCATTCAGTTTTTATTCACAATTTGTTTAGTGTCTCAACTTTTTTGGAATCCGGTTCGTAATATCAGGATCCTTACTTATTAGTGGGGATGCGGAGTCAGCGTTTTTTTTGTGGGATAAAAAAAACAAAACAGACTACTTCCTCATCAACCAGTCGGTCAGGAATGGTTTTCTCCTTTTTGAATTATTTACTAAAAGTCCCACCACAGTCCTGAGTCTTTGTGTTGTGTTTAGCTCCTTTTTTGTAGTTGTGTTATAATTTTGTGGATCCACTCTATTTTGTCTTTTACGTTTCATTTAGTGAAATTTTTTCTTCTTCGTGTCATTTACTCCCTCGGTCCTGTCCCTCGTTTACTCATCAGACCAGCTGCGCTCACTCGCTCACCTCCCTAAAGTCCCGGTTCTCGCTCGCCCGTCTGTCACCCGTTTGTCGTTCGCCTGCTCATTGTTTACATCTTGAGTTTTGTTCCACCTGCCTCCTCTGCTTTTTTGTTGTTTTGTTATCATATTAGTTCGTCGTAAGCAAAACCTTCGAGCCTCCGCTCCTTTTCAGATTTAAGAACAAGTCTACTTCAGCATAGGTCTTCTCTTTTAGCTTGTAGCTACTGATTTGTTAATTTTAGGTTTTAGATATGATTTAGCTCATTTAAACCTGAAGCTACAGTCTAGTTGCATTTAGCTTTTAGCTGCAGTTTTGTCCGTTTTTGCTTCTAGTAGCTACGGCTTGGCAAATTTGAGCTTTTTCTGACGAGCTTTCTCATTTAAGCTTTTGATGATTCTAGGTTTGACCAACAGATGTACTCATTTCAGCTTTTAGCTACTGTTTTGCTAATGTTAGCTTCTATTTCTGCTAGTTTTTAATTTGCACGGCTCAGTTTCAGCTTCTTTACCAAACATCAACAAAGTCGCTCAGTAATCAAAGTTCAGACTGCAAATGGCAAATGTTTAGCTAATCTTTAGCTCTAAAAACAAGACAAGCCATTTATAGTTCTGACTTACAGAGAAATGAGACGAGGAGTTAATATCTTACCTGTTGTAGATACCCCTTTTGAACGACCCTCAGTTTGGATGAAATAGTGAAATTCTGAACAGACTGACAAGCTAATGGCTAGTCCTGCTGGTGTCGAGACCAAAGTGGATTTTCATAACTCTTAACTGGAGCACAAGCGCTGTTTTATAAACTTTTACTTAGGTTCAAGTGGTCGCAGCAGCTAGCTGTAGCACTTCTGCTGCAGCCTGAGACACTTCCTGCATGATTGTTTACATGTAAGAGTATATAATAATAATAATAATAATAATAATAATAATAATAATAATGAATTTAGTTTATAACGCACTTTTCATTAACAAAAATTTCAAAGTGCTACAAAGTGCAACAAAAATCAAAGATCAAATAAAAACTAGTGATAAAATCAAGTAAAATCAATAATAATATTAACTAAGATCAAAGATAAAATCATGTGTAGGCAGAGTAGGCTCGCTTAAAAAGAAAGGTCTTTAAGCCGTACACTTATAAATAACTGATTATTAATCAATAATGCAGTTAAAAATTAAGATATAAACAACTAAACTATTAATAAAAAAGTCACAGCGCACTAATAAACAAAGAATAGTTACCGTACTCCTTTGTTGCCAGATAGTGAGCCAACCTCCGTCTGTTAACCTGCATTTGTTAAAATTTAGATTTTAAATGTTAAACAGGTGTCTGTGAGTTACCTGCATGTGAGCTATTGTTGAAACAATTTGTTTTGCCATTTAGTTTGAGTTAATCAAAACTAGAGAAATTGCATTTCCATTGAAAATGCAGTGTGAATGCTTATCGCAGAAGAACTTGCTGAAAAACAGGTGAAATTAGCGAAATAAAAATGCTGAAATGTAGCTGAAATTGATGAACAAGCCTAAATAAATTAGCAAAAGAAAGCAGAGAACATATATCTGCTGAATTTGTTTTAAATAAACAGAAATGAGGTTAAAAAGCTGAGTTTAGTAAAGAATAGCTGAAATGTAGATGAAAAAGCAAAAGCTTAAACTCCCAAAGGGAAGCGGAAAGTGCTGAAATGATCTAAAAAAAATTTGAATTAGCTGAAAAAGTTAAAATTAGTTTAAAGGAGAAATGTAATCAAATCTGAAAAAATCGATATAACAAGAATTTCATATAGTAAACAACACACATAAACATACTTAGTATGCTTTTTTCAAGTCAGTAGCTTAAAGAAATAGTTTTTTACATTTTTCCTGCTACATGCCGAAGTGCAGTGATTTCTGTAGTAATTTTCTGGACGCACTTTTATGACACAATTAAGACCTCCTTTGCTATCTTACAATAACACTGAAGCTATAAACCCATCATTACTGTCCTCTTGTCTGTCATTTAAAATGGAAGCAGAAGACTTTTTTGAATCTGAAGGATATCACTTTAGTTTGTCAAAAACAGTTTGGTGATTTAGTGCATTAATGGGCATTTCTATCCTGGAAATACGAATAGCCGTGCGTTAGCCGCCGCATGCTAACGTTAGCATGCTAGCGCCGTATGCTAACGTTAGCATGCTAGCGCCGTATGCTAACGTGGAAGTGGGGGTGTTGAAAATGTCCTGAAACAGTTACCAATGTCTTGTTAAGCTCTGTCTTCCCCAGAACATAGTAGGATCTAAAATGATTTTTAAAGATGAAGGAGCAAGTTGAAACATGCTGTCTCCCTCCTTGCTAGCAGGCTCTATTGGGAGCTGCCTGGCTAACTAACTACGGTGGCCCTACACGGCCAAAATTCTACAGCGGCCGAATGCACAGGAGCGGTAAAAATACAATATAAAATTTTAAAAAAGTTTTAAAATCGATTTTGGGGCTTTTAGAATAGATTCTGAATCGCCAGGACTAAGAATCTTGATTCTTTAAAAAATAGATTTTTTTTGCTGCATCCATAATTGCTACACACTGAAACCTTTTTGTCCACAACTAGATACACACACTAATATTACTGTATGAGGGACGACTCGTTGCACTGCCTACGTCATATTCAGGGGACGGAGAGCAGGCAGGAGGAGGGGGGTCAAAAACACCAGATGAGAATTTTTTCACTTTGCAAAGTCTAAATTTGAGTTAGGATGACATTTTTGACTTGTGAAAATTTCTCAACAAGCTTATTTCATGCTTTTCATTAGACTACTATTAGCTTAAAAACACTTTTCATTTCTCCTTTAAAACAGCTGAAATATCAGAAAAAAAGCTGATATGAGCTAAAATGAGCAGAACCAAGTTAATTAATTTGAAAGTAGCCGAAATTACCATGAAATGTTTGAATTCATTTGAAAACGGCTTAGATTAGCTAAAAATGCTCAAAAAGGTAGCTAGCTGAAAATATAGAACACACTTAAATAAGCAGAGGAAAGTAGAAAGGACATGTTTGCCCAATTTTACTGAAAGAAGCAGAAATGAACACAAAAAAATTGAAAATTATCTGACAAAAGCTGAATTTAGCAAAAAACAACAACAACAACTGAACAGTAGCTAAAAAAAGCAGAAATAAGCTTAAATTACCAGAAGGAGGTGGAAAGAGCACATTTTTGCTGAATTAGGCTGGAAAAGTTTGATGAGTGCAAAAAACATGGAATTAGCCGGAAAAGCTAAAATTAGCATAAAACGGCTAAATAGCAGATAAAGCTAGCCTGGTTAAAACCAGACCCTTGTCCTTCACTTTGCTTCGTACTAGGGTCTGGGACTTTTCCCATAGACAACGATTTCTCCGGTCGATTTTTGACCGGACCAATCAGAGAACAGAAGGCGGAGTTTTGTTAGTTTAGCCTGGCGAGGTCCAGGCTATCAGATAAATAGCTCAGAAACCACTCGGTGGATATTTTTTCTGCTACCAGTGTGTAATTATATGGCTCTAATTTACTGACTGTTGGCCTAGATGAAACATTTGAGATAAAATTCGATTTTTTATCATTTATTTTCGTAGCGCACCCGAGGCTGTTTGGAAAATGTCAAACCGAAACAATTTAAATCCAGCAGATTTGACCATTTCGTGAATTGATTTAGGAACTGTTAAGCTCAGGAACACTTCTGATATAACGTCAGCTAAGAAATATATTTTTTCTCAGCAAAGAAATAATAGTTTTTTACCTTGTTTTCTTGAAAATTCCTTCGTGGCGGCAGCCATTTTAACTGACGACGTCAGTCGACGTCGTTCAAAACTCCGCCTTCTGTTCTCTGATTGGTCCGGTCAAAAATGTACCGGAGAAATCCTTGTCTATGGGAGAAGTCCCAGACCCTAGTACGAAGCGAAGTGAAGGACAAGGGTCTGGTTTTAACCAGGCTAAGATAAAGCTGAAACTTGTACAAATAAGCTGAAATAAGTTAGAAGAAGCACAAAAATGTTTATTATCAGAAAGAAGCGGAAAGGATCACAAAACAGCTGAAATTAGGTGAAAGTAGCTGGAATAAAGTTTAAATTTGCACAAGGAGCTGAAAGAAGCTGAAGCAGAACAAAATGTGAACGGAGCAGTAAAAAGTTGTAAACAGAGCTAAAGATGTGAGGGATGTAAAATGAGCTCAATTCATTTTCTATGAGAAAAAAAGTGGAAGAAAAGGCTAAATATCTCAAAAAGCTAAAGATGCACAAATACCAAAAGTCATATCACCCTTCTCCTGAAACAGCTGAACGTTTTTATTTACGATTTGTTGAAATAGCTCAAAAATTGTGGAAGGAGAAAGATGCTGGAAGACGTACGGAAGACAAATGGACAACAGAACTAACGCTTCATAAACGTTCACACGATGAGCAACAGTCTCAACAAACAGTGTTTTATAAGTGATTAAAAACTCAAGAATAACCTGTTTATAAATCAATCCTTCTCCTTTTATATTAAAGTGGCCTCAGTGAAAAGTGGCGGGTACGCGAAATAAATTGGGGTTAAAGGATTTTCAATATAAACCTGGCAACATTTTTGAGAGAGGACAATTTATTTTGTTCACTCGGCTCATCAATCCTGTCAAATCTGTCCAAACCGAGACCTGTTGTAGATTTAAACTTTCCATTTGTTTGGACTATTCCCAACGAGACGAGATGGGACTGAAAGTATAAACAAACAGGAGTTTAAAGCCGTTGGTAGTTTGTTGTAGTTGTAGCTGCTAATCAGTAATATGGTTGTCATGGGGCCGTCATAGCCTCAGCTCCAGCGCAGAAAATAAACACATAAAGTCCAGTAATGTTGCTTTTCCGTCTCCGGCGCTCCTTCCTCCTCGACGACGGATAACATCTGACATTTGACTTTTGAGAAGAAGCCCCCGCGCTTAGACGTGCGTGGGTCGGAGGGCCTGTGGTGACAGCCGCTGATCCCCGCTGGACGACCGAGTCGTTTATAGACGTGGACGTTAAGGAATGCCTGAACTGGTTCTAATGCCGAGTCGTTTCCTCAAACCCAGTACAACCACTCGTTAATAACAAGCCGAACACGGAGAAAATGTAATATTTTTTAAAACGATTAGGACTTCTTCTTTATATAATATGAGTTTATTAGTAGAATGGCTGTGTACCTGTGCAGTTTTGCTAATAAATCTAAATGTTTTTTCCATTTTTGTTGTGATAAAGTCTGATTTGATTATTGCCTGAATAAAGAGTGCAGTTTGTTTCTACAGGCATCCACTATTTTAAAAATAAAAGTGAAGTTACGGTTATTCATAAAGAATGAATTTCGTCTCTTTTTGTTTAGTGGAAAACTTTTATTTCCCGTTCAGCTTGAATATTTTCTCATTAGCGACATCTACTGTTTTGGTGAACTGCAGCAAGGTGGGATAAACAGCAACAAACACTGAAAACTGTGCTTCAACCTGAACATGAGGATCTACTAATATTCCAAGAAAATTATAACTTTTCTTTATATTATAGATTTTTATTTTTTTTTGTTTGTACCTCAGCTGAATTCCTGAAATAAGACGTTTGGATATCTGATAACATTTAATTTTTGACTAGGCCTAATGTTATTTATACCGGTGAATCAGGTTTATTATAGTGTTTTATAATTTGTTTGAGTGGGCAGCTTTTTAAAGATGTAAAATTATCAGTTAAAATTATTAACAAAACCATTTTGTTGCTTTATTGCGTTGTTTTCAATGGACTCTGATTGTCAGAAATCAAAATTGGTATTGGAATGCACGGTACATCATGTCGAGATTAAAGTTGCAATCATATCCACAATAGTGGTCTAATCGTATCAAGATTAAAGACCCAATTATATAAAAAATAAAGACTTAATCCTTTTGAGATTAAAGGCCTAATCATACCGAGATTAAAGGCCCAATGGTATCAAGATTAAAAGCCTAAAAGTATCAAGATTACAGGCCCAATCGTACCGAGATCAAATACGAGATTAAAGGCTTAAAGTATCGAGCTTAAAGGCCTACCGTATTTGTCGGTATATAATACACATTTTTTTTCTCATTTGAATGTCCTGCGTATTATACACTGAAGCGTATTATTTATGGATTTTTTCCCATATTTTTAGACCAATTTTTGTCTCTGATTCGCCATTTTTCATTTTGGCCTAAAAATGGTGCAGTACCACTTTTGTCCGCTAGTGGACACTTC
Organism: Garcialebias charrua; assembly: GCA_038048925.1. Lineage (NCBI taxonomy): Eukaryota > Metazoa > Chordata > Actinopteri > Cyprinodontiformes > Rivulidae > Garcialebias > Garcialebias charrua. The sequence goes on from JBBPBX010074585.1 coordinate 9,645, forward strand.
CAGAGAGTCCACCGACCGTCATGTGTCCGAAAAAAGCCTCCTCTGCTTGACTGAATGTCGCTGCCCGGCTCCCTGCTCTGGAGGTAGCTACCATTTAGCTGTGTTGTTGTTAGCGGTTTTTAGCAAGATAACTCATAAACCACACCGCAGATTTTCTTGAAACTTACAGAGTGTAATTATTTGGTGGTCATTTACAACCTGTTAGCTGCAGAAGATATTTAGAGCTAAAAAAAAAAATCGCTTTTAGCATGTTAGCTGTTAGCTACCATAAACAGATACCTACTGTTTAGATAAACAGCTCAGAAACCACTCGGTGGATATTTTTTCTGCTTACAGAGTGTAATTATATGGCTTCAATTTACAGACTGTTGACCTGTAGAAGACATTTGAGATAAAATTCGATTTATTTATAATTTATTTTCGTAGCGCCCCCGAGGCTGTTTGGAAAAAGTCAAACCGAAACAATTTAAATTCAGCAGATTTGACCATTTCGTGAATTGATTAAGGAACGGTTAAGCTCGACACCCTTGTGCTATAATGTCAGCTAAGAAAAATATTTTTTCTCAGCAAAGAAATAATAGTTTTTACCGTTTTAATCTTGTAAAGTCCTTCCGTGCTGACGCTTCTGTGGCCGCCATTTTAAGCAGGGCAAACGAGGCGCTGACACATCGCGTAGCGGTGACGTATAATAGATGCGTATTAAACACCAAAGCGTATTATGTACGTTTTTTTCTGGTTTATTGGCAATAATTGGTCAAAGCGTATTATACACGGGAGCGTATTAAAGACGACGAATACAGTAATCGTATTGAGATTAAATACCCAAACGTATCGAGAATAAAGCCCCAAACCTATTGAAATTAAAGGCCCAAATGTATTGAGATTAAAGGCCCAATCGTATCAAGATTAAAGGCCCAATCGTATCAAGATTAAAGGCCTAAACGTCATCCAAATTAAAGGCCCAACAGTATCCAGATTAAAGACTCAATGATATCCTGATTAAAAGCCCATTCCTATCGAGATTAAAGGCCCAGTCCCATCATGATTAAAGGCACAGTCTTATCAATATAAAAGGCCTAATCGTACTAAGATTAAAGGTGCAAACCAATTGAGATTAAAGGCCCAAACATATCGAGATTAAAGGCCCAACCATATCTAGATTAAAGGCCCAACCATATCTAGATTAAAGGCCCAATCGTATCAAGATTAAAGGCCCAATCGTATCAAGATTAAAGGCCTAAACGTCATCCAGATTAAAGGCCCAACAGTATCCAGATTAAAGACTCAATGATATCCTGATTAAAAGCCCATTCCTATCGAGATTAAAGGCCCAGTCCCATCATGATTAAAGGCACAGTCTTATCAATATAAAAGGCCTAATCGTACTAAGATTAAAGGTGCAAACCAATTGAGATTAAAGGCCCAAACGTATCGAGATTAAAGGCCCAACCATATCTAGATTAAAGGCCCAACCATATCTAGATTAAAGGCCCAATCATATCGAGATTAAAGGCCCACGCATATAGAGATTAAAGGCCCAACCGTATCTAGATTAAAGGCCCAATCATATTGAGATTAAAGGCCTAAACGTCATCTAGATTAAAGGCCCAACAGTAACCAGATTAAAGACTCGACGATATCCAGATTAAAGGCCCATTCCTATTGAGATTAAAGGCCCAGTCCCATCGAGATTAAAGGCACAGTCCTATATAAAAGGCCTAATCGTACTAAGATTAAAGGTGCAGACCAATTGAGATTAAAGGCCCAAACGTATCGAGATTAAAGGCCCAATCATATTGAGATTAAAGGCCTAAACGTCATCCAGATTAAAGGCCCAACAGTAACCAGATTAAAGACTCAACAATATCCAAATTAAAAGCCCATTCCTATTGAGATTAAAGGCCCAGTCCCATCGAGATTAAAGGCACAGTCCTATATAAAAGGCCTAATCGTACTAAGATTAAAGGTGCAAACCAATTGAGATTAAAGGCCCACACGTATTGAGATTAAAGGCCCAACCGTATCTAGATTAAAGGCCCATCATATCGAGATTAAAAGCCTAAACATCATCCAGATTAAAGGCCCAACAGTATCCAGATTAAAGACTGAATAGATTGAGATTAAAGGCCTTACGGCATTGTAATTAAAGGGTGATTCATATCGTAATTAAAAGTGGAATGGTATCACAATAGATGGTGACACGTGTTGCAGTTTCAAGGCCTAATGTTCTTGAGATTAAAGGCTGACTTGTATAGAGTTTGTGATTTATTGTCAGTTTCTGCTCATGTATTATTTAATTGAACTGTTGACAGTTTATTGATCGATATTAGCCACAGACCAGACATGCTCATCCTTATTTCACAGTCATATTATTTGATACAGACTTCTTTTGTTTCTGTAAAACTCGAGTTGTGGCCGCCTCTTCGTTTTTCTAAGGGAGAGTTTTTAATCTGGATCGATTGATCGGCTGCAGCGCGGCTGATGGTTCAATGGCAGATTGTCAATACGGCGCCCAGTCAAGGTTAATGGTCCGCAGAGGGAAACACAAACACAGATAACAATTATTAATCGCCCGTCATCCTCTGTTATCAGATTTAGACAAACCGATTTACTACAATAACTTTCAGGGTGGCTTTGCCAGGTCTGTTGCGTCACTTCTTAAATTATCTGCTAGATTATGTCATTGTGTTAAATACACAACCGGAGTTCTGAGAAAATCTTTTCATGTGTGCGCACAGCTCTGTAAGTGAAAGGAAAACAAAACAAACCTGGTTTCTAATCTGTCCTGACGATCTGTTTAGACGTTCTCTTTGTGTTTGTTACGGCATCAGAGCGCAGGAGGGAAGCCCTACGATGTCTCAGACATCCAGTCGCTCGCGCTTTAATCCCAAGTAAGTGCACCTTTACTGCTCATTAGATTAAAGGGGAATTAGCCTCTGCTGTGGATTCAGGGCCTGTAGAAAGCAGTGGATTTGGACAGATTAAGATTCATATAGGCGGATAAAGGCGGCTCTGCTCAGAGGATGTAATCTGACTCCATGCGTTAGCTGCTGCTCCTGCTAATTCATGTGAACAGTTTTTTTTTTCTTCAAGAAAAGTGAATGAAAAACTTGTTATTTTATTTTGTGAAAGCTTTTAAACATTCACACTATTGTGATCCTGTTTATATTTATTACTGTATCTATTCCGTACGTTTTTTTTTAGCACCTTTCTTGTTCCACAGTTTTTATCAACATGTTCAGCTCTTTCAGGAGAATCCTATGAGTTTTGGTATTAGTGCAACTTTAGCTTTTTGAACTATTTAGCCTTTTCTGCCATTTTTTTCTCATAGAAAATAACGAGTTCATGTTTACAACCTTTTACTGCTCATTGCACATTTTGTCCCATTTCAGCTTATTTTAGCTTCATTGTGCAAATTTAAAAAAAATTTCAGCCACTTTCAGCTGGTTTTTCAGCTGTTTTGTGCTCCTTTCAGATTCTTTCTGCTAACTACAGCATTTTTGTGCTTCTTTTAACTTTTTTCTTCTAATTTCAGCTTGTTATGCTCCTCATCTTATTTCTGCAAGTTTCAACTATTTCTGCTATTTCAGCTACTATTTAGCTGTTTTTATGCTAATTAAGCTAATTTTAGCTTTTTCAGCTAACTCTTTATTTTTTGCACTAATTTCACCTTTTTCAGCCAAATTCAGCAAAAATGTGCCCTTCTTTCTTCTAGTAATTTAAGCTTTCTTCTGCTTCTCTTTAGCTACTGTTCAGCTGTTTTTTTAATTCATTTGTATATTTCTGCTTATTTAAGAATTTCCACTTTTTTGTGCTAATTTCTGCTTCATTCAGCCTCGTTGGGCACAATTGTGATCTCTCCACTTTTGGGCAAATTAAGATACTTTCTTCATTTTCAGCTACTATTCAGCTGTTTTTATTTATTTATTTACACATTTTGGCTTTTTTCAGATTTCAGCCTCAATGGACACAATTATGCTCTCTCCACTTACTTTTGGCAAATTAAGCCAATTTCTGCTTTTTCAGCTACTATTCAGCTGTTTTTTTTTCTTCACATTTCAGCTTGTTTCAGATAATTTCAGCTTTTTTGGACTCATTCAGCCTCACTGGGCACAATCCACTTACTTTTGGCAAATTAAGATACTTTCTGCATTTTCAGCTACTATTCAGCTGTTTTTAATTCATTTACATATTTCATTTTTTTTTCTCTCAGATAATTCCACTATTTTGTGCTAATTTCTGCTTCATTCAGCCTCATTGGGCACAATTGTGCTCTCTCCACTTCTTCCTTCTGGTAATTGAAGCTTCTTCCTGCCTTTTCAGCTACTTTTCAGCTGGATTTTTCTTTTTTTTTGGCTGTCAGTATTTTTTTGGCTAATTAATTTTTTTAAATACAAATTTCTGCTTATTTAAACCAAATCCAGAAAATATTGGTTCTTTCTTCTCCTAACTTAGGCTTGTTCTTCCATTTCAGCTACATTTCAGCATGATTTTTTTAGCTAGCTTCAGCTGCTTTTCAGCAAGTTCTTCAGCAATAAGCATTTTAGCAGGAAACACAGTTTTTCTAGTTTGTTTTTACCATGGCAAATATAAGTAAAGTTTAGGGATTTGCAGGCGTTTGGACTCCAGCTGATGATTCACTTCATCTTTTGCACATTTCTAAGCTGCACGTTGACGGGAGCAGCTTTTACTGTTGCTTTGTGCTCTTGTGGCCTTCCATTAGGACGCCTCACGAGCACCATCTGCACCACATTCTCCGTGTTTGCTTTGAATAAAACGCAAAAGAATTCCTCTCGTAATTGCCTTTACCCACGGTGGCCATCAGCGGATTGGAGATCATAATATTGTGCCGTTGCGTTTTGTGAAAGTCAGCCCCGTGTAAACAAACCCTGGGCTCTGCCCGTGTCGTGCTGCAGACAACAACAATGGAAGCGTTTAAAACAGACGGGGGAGTTGTGTGTCATTAGGACGGCTCTCTGGTGTTAGTCGCATAAATGAATCGATAACGGTGTTTGTGATTGCATGTTGGCCCAGTTTACTGGGAGTATGGGGGAGAGGAGGTCGACCCAGTGAACTGGGAGTTGTTGTGGCGGTCACTTCCGCTCCCAGTGAGAAGGATGATTCTGAACTCTGGATGAGTTCAGTCGTGTTCATCTTATTTTTTTAAGCAACATTTAGGAGCAAATAAGCCACGTTTAGCTGTTAATTACCCAACAGCTCAGTGGATGAGCCTTTCAGGAGCAACTCGTTTGTGGGCGTAATTTATTTTAGTTGCGTTTTTCTTACAAATTTAATTTGTAAGCGCTGCATTCATTATGAACCGTTTTAAGCTGACAATACATTTTCTTTTAGTTTCACTCGATGTTGCTTCTATTCCCCGCCTAACGAAGGACTCAAAAGCAAACGCTGTCTCTAATAATGCTTTTATGGAGTTGGTTCTTTTTACAGAGTCCAATTCACGCCCACCTCCCGGTCCTAACGGGGCTAACAGTCTCACAATAATCAAATAAATGTGTAAGCAATGATATAAATAATGTAAAAATTCTGGTTATTATTGTTGAGAAAGAGAACGGGAGTGGACAAATAAACACAAACCAAAAGGTGATTTTATTCAGATAGTCAAAAAATTTAATTACATTTTACCACTTTATCTTTCACAGTAGTCCCTTGATTATTGCGGAGGTTACTTTCCACACACCTCCGCAATGGGTGAAAAACCACGAAGTAGCAAAGCTATTTATTTTTAGTATTTATATATTTTGAGGCTTTATAAACCCATCCCACACTCTTGCAATGTTCTAAACTCAAACCTACATAACTTGGAACAACATACAGTATGTATATGTACTGCACAGTAGCTACTGCAACATTTTATATGGGTACTAACCGGCTGGAAGTCCGGATCTGAGCCGGTTCTGGGCCAGTTCTGATCGGTTCTCTGCAGCCCCTGAGCACCAAGATGCTTTTAGAGAGAGCCGGACCTTCGGCTAGCCAGTACAAATCCACACAACTGTCCTGACTGAGTAGGGATGAAAAAAGTCCCGGTGAGCTCCGGAGAAAACACCGGACCTCCAAGCATCGCCTCCCCACTCGTGAGGCCTCATGGGCCGGCAAGCAGCTCTCAGATTGCCAGATGAGGCTGGAAGTCCAGTTCTGGTCAAATTTCTGGTCGGTTCCATGTGGCTCTCCATAGCCACCGAGCGCCGAAGTCGCTTTGAATAAGGACTAGACCTGTCGCGATTAACAATAAATCAATTAATGGTAAATGGAGCTTATTTAAATAGTGCTTTCCAGCCCCCTATGAGGGGCCCCAAAGCGCTTTACAATACCAACCATCCACCCATTCATACACACATTCATACACCGGTAGCGGCAGACTGCCATGCAAGGCGCCATCCAGTCCTACCGGGAGCAACTCGGGGTTAAGTGTCTTGCCCAGGGACACAACGACACATGGTGTGGGGAACCGGGATTCGAACCTCCAACCTTCCGATCGGGGGATGACTGCCATTACCACTACGCCACGGCCGCCCCTATTGGTGTACTTAAAAAATGGTATGGTATGGTAATTAGTTCATTTGTTTTTAAAGCTTTTGGAATATCCTATTTGGATAGAAGACTCTAGATAAGTACCATTAATTTAAGATTTACCATTTAATTTGACCAAGTTTACACAAAGAATTGTTCTGAATGAACAGATTTTATACTTAATTTATGAAATACACTGATTTGTAGTGATATAAATGGTTAAAATGTCATATTTTTTGCATTAAACAGTCAATATGATTAATATTTAGTTTAAAACTATCCATTTTTGTAAGGTTTTGTAGATGGAACCCATACAATTAAAACTTTACAGCCTATAATAAAAAACAAAACAGTTTTAGTATTACTTTTATTGCTTGAATATTTAAGTTTCCACGTTAATGGCTGTCCTAAATAAAAAAAATATTTCCCATGTGTGGTTCAACGAAAAAAACAAAAAAAACTTTTTAGCCTTAATTTTGTTGCCACATTGTTTTGTTCTTTGTGAAAAGAACGTTCCTGTTGTAAATCTCAGAAGACTTTATGAATGGAGACAAGCTGCTGCACGCTGCTGCCTAACAAAATCAAACGGAGGCACACGTCTGGGTTGCCCCAGATGGGTGTTTGGGTTTATGTCTGCTCGAGAGGTGTGTAATACACAATCACTAGTCTGAGGAAAAACCAACAAAGATTAAGAAAAACCATGTTTTAACTCTGAAGTCTGCTTCATGCATCTTCAGTACAGTGCAAAAGTGTTTAACCACTTCTTCAATTACGGTATATGTTTTGTACTCTAATAGCCAGACTTGTATTTTTTTCAAAACTTCTGATGGATAATTCCTTAGCCATTTTGAAAGTCTTATTAGTTTAAACTTCAGTCAGTATCAAAAATGTTTTAGAGAAATTAGCTCCTTAAACTTTGAAACAGTTTTGAATGGTTTCAACTGGATCCAGATTTAGACACTTTGTAGCCTGTCACAACGGTGGGTGAGCACTAACAAAACCTTAGCTAGCTTCTTATCTCCCAAGGTATTAGCTAGGTAGCTAACAGAAAACTTCTCAGTAACCGTGTTTCCATCTATTTTCATTTCGAATTTTTGAGCTAATTTTTGAAATCTCGCAAAAATGTAAATACAAATTAATGCGGATCAGAAGTGTTTCCATCAACTGGCTTGAAGCGCATCTTACCAGGCCACGCACAGCGTCATTACGTCAGACGTCAGCGTCATTACGTCAGACGTCAGCGTTACGCATGTCTACAGTAAACAGGAAGTAGCGGTTGAAAACAGAACCCGACCACACATCTCGTCAAAATGGAGAGAATATTTCAGGTATGTGTTGCTATCGGGCAAGTTGTATTTATTCTGTCATGCC
>JBBPBX010074586.1:0-14406 GCA_038048925.1 Garcialebias charrua
ACTGCAGACCGTGCCTTTAAGTGGACCAACCAGTTTGCTGTAGCCAAGATGGTTTCTGGGGGCTTGTCCCTCGTCGACTCCTCCCAGGCAGGCAGACATGTCCAAAGTGGTTCAAGACCAGAAAGTTCATTCTCAATAGTCCAGGTATCAAATCCGCTCATTCTCAATCAGTTCATCTGGACAATTTCTTTTTAGTAGAAACGTTTCACCCTCACTCCAGAGGGCTTCGTCAGTCAGAGCAGTCCAAAGCAAACTGAAGCTACCCCACCAAGTAAACAACTTAAGTGGACCAACCAGTTTGCTGTAGCCAAGATGGTTTCTGGGGGCTTGTCCCTCGTCGACTCCTCCCAGGCAGGCAGACATGTCCAAAGTGGTTCAAGACCAGAAAGTTCATTCTCAATAGTCCAGGTATCAAATCCGCTCATTCTCAATCAGTTCATCTGGACAATTTCTTTTTAGTAGAAACGTTTCACCCTCACTCCAGAGGGCTTCGTCAGTCAGAGCAGTCCAAAGCAAACTGAAGCTACCCCACCAAGTAAACTGCTTGGACTGCTCTGACTGACGAAGCCCTCTGGAGTGAGGGTGAAACGTTTCTACTAAAAAGAAATTGTCCAGATGAACTGATTGAGAATGAGCGGATTTGATACCTGGACTATTGAGAATGAACTTTCTGGTCTTGAACCACTTTGGACATGTCTGCCTGCCTGGGAGGAGTCGACGAGGGACAAGCCCCCAGAAACCATCTTGGCTACAGCAAACTGGTTGGTCCACTTAAGTTGTTTACTTGGTGGGGTAGCTTCAGTTTGCTTTGGACTGCTCTGACTGACGAAGCCCTCTGGAGTGAGGGTGAAACGTTTCTACTAAAAAGAAATTGTCCAGATGAAATGATTGAGAATGAGCGGATTGAACGTTGTTGTCTTGCGGTGTTGAGTGTAATATTTCCACACAACGCACATGTTACGATGAAAAGTCGGCTAGCTGCTAGCTAAATGCTACAGTACTCACCAGTGTTGTCCGATCTTGCGACAGAAACAAGCGTCCAGCATGTAAACAATCCATAACGTGACCAGCTCCATGTAAACAATCCATAACGTGACCAGCTCCATGTAAACAATCCATAAACAAACGACCCGCTCTTTCAAAACGATGCCAAAACAAACCCAACAGAGTACTCAGTCAGCCCCTCACGCTTGTAGCTGCCTGCAAACTATGAACTGGATTTCCTGAATGTGAGGCGGGTCTTGTTACTCTGGGTTCATGAGACACGCCTCCGTTCAGGAAATCCATCCCATAGTTTGAAGCCAACGTGCATCATGGGTTGGATCGATACGTAAACAAGGCTGGTATCGGTATGTGCCATGAGCATTGGTTCCGCTTCTGCTCGGAGGACGCCAGGACGGGCCACAGGGCGGGCCAGGGTCCATCATACACGGGCATGGGCCCTTGTGGGCCCGTGTGTAGAACCGCCACGGCGCGTGTACCCCAGAGGGCACCTGTTGACCTTTGCTGCTGTAAGCCCTTTTTATGGCCTCAGTCACCCAGTGTGAGAGGCGTTGCTTTGAAAGGGCTCTGCCCGCAGCAGGATTGGCAAAACAAACAAATAGTTGGTTTGTTTTCCTCCAACTGACAGTTCTGTGGATGTAAACACTCAAGGCCCTGACAGGGCAGAGTGATCTCAACCTCCTCTGTTCCTCAGTGAGAACAGGGTGTGGAGGAAACTCAGAGAGCTCAAAGTCCAGAGTTCTGGGATTTAGAGTTGGTACTTTTGGCACGTATGTGGGGTTAGGACGCAGAGTGACCTTTGACCCATTAGGGGCAAACCTTGTACACATTGGGTGCACAGATAAAGCGTGGAGGTCACCTACACGTTTAGCTGAGCAGAGAGCCAGGAGCAAAGCAGTTTTATAAGATAACAAGTCTATCTTAATGCTGCGGAGAGACTCAAATGGAGGCTCACACAAGGCATCCAGGACTAACTGAAGGTCCCAGTTTGGGGCCAGAGTCCTGCTGGTGGGTCTTTTCCTCAGTACGCCCTTCATGAAACGTATCGTGAGAGGGTGGGCACCGGGTGTTTTACCACCCTAGCCTTCGTGGCATGCCGAGATGGCTGACAAAAACACCTTAATGGTGGAAATTGAGCGGCCTTTTTCCAGCAGGTCCTGTAAAAAGGTGAGGAGCTGGACTAAGTCGCAGGAATATGAGACAGTATTTCTCTCTAGACACCAGGCCTCAAAGACACACCATTTACGAGCATAGAGAGTCTGAGTTGACCTAGCTCTCGCCCCCTGTATTGTGTTAATAACATTACTGGGGAGGCCCGAGGCCATCAGCCTGTTCCTTTCAGCGGCCAAGCTGTGAGTTGCCACAGTTCTGGACGTGGATGGAGAAGCTGCCCGTGGGCTTGAGTCAGCAGGTCCCTGTGGGGAGGCAGCTGCCATGGAGTCCCTGACAACAATGAGATTATTTCTGGGAACCACGGTTTCTGTGGCCACCTGGGGGCTATTAATATCAGGGAGAGGGCTCCCTTGCGTACACGTTCCAGCGTCATCTGGATTAAAGGGACAGGTGGAAACATGTAATACAGTACCCCTGCTGGCCAGTCGTGGGCCAGGGCATCTGTCCCCATCGTTGCGTCTGTATCCTTCAGTGAGAAGTACAGAGCCCAGTGCGAGCTGGTTTTGCACGCGAACAGATTGACGGATGCCCGCCCGAATCGTGACCAGACCTGGTCCACTATCCGTGGGTTCAGTCTCCATTCCGAGGCCAGTAGTGGTCCTCTTGAGAGGGCGTCTGCCCCGTGGTTTAGCTCTCCCGGGATGTGTGTCGCTCTCAGTGACAAAATTCTGGGGCCATACCACGTGAGCAGCCTGTGTGTCAGGCCGAGGAGGGCCCGGGACCTCGTCCCCCCCTCCCTGTTGATGTAGGACACTGCTGTCCTGCTGTCCGATTTTATGAGGACATGCTGTTTTGCAATCAGCCCCTTTTTGTAAAAGAGCTTTATTGACAGATAAACAGCTTTTAATTCCAGTAAGTTGATGTGGAGCTTTGCATCCTGTTTTCCCCAGAGCCCTTGGGCGTTCTGGTTCCTGCAAACTGCTCCCCATCCTCCCAACGAAGCGTCTGTCGTGATTACCACACGAGACAGGACTCGTCCCAGCGGGACGCCTGCAGTGAACACTGAGGGATCCCTACAGGGTTCCAGGGCTGTCAGACATTCTTGGCTGATCAAAATCCTCCCTGCCCGCCTGAGGGGGGCAGGACGCGTTTGTTTGTTTAGCCATATTTGCAGAGCACGCATTTTCGGTAATGCCTAGGGCACGCAGGGGATGGCGGCTGCCAGTAGGCCCAAGAGGCGCTGGCAGAACTTGAGGGACACTCTCTGACCCAGCTGAAAGCGTGCCAGGCAGAGGCGTATCGAAGAAACCCGCTCCTCTGAAAGCCGTGCTCTGTACAAGATGGTGTTGATCTGTACGCCCAGAAATACAGTAATCTGTGATGGAGTCAGATCGCTTTTCTACAGATTTAAAACAAAGCTCAGAGCCTCCAGGTGCATCATCACCATGTGTGTGTGCAGCTGGGCTGGGGTTCTGCTGCTGGCGAGAATCAGAAGGTCGTCCAAATAATTCAAAATTCGGACCCCCTGACCCCTGAGGGGGGTCAAAGATGCGTTCAGGCACTTTGTGAAAGAGCGTGGAGCAGTTTTTAATCCGAAAGGTAAAGCTTTGAATTCGTAAGCTTTCCCTTCGAATGCAAAGCGTAGATATTTTCTGTGCCTCCTCCAAATGCTCACATGGAAGTAAGCGTCTTTCAGATCCATTGTGCACGTGTGGACTCCCGGTCTCACAGACTGGAGTACTTGTCTCAGCGTAAGCATTTTGAACCTGTAAGTTGTTATTCTCTTGTTCAAAGCCCTGAGATCCAGTATCGGTCTCAAGGTTTGGTTCCGTCTGGGCACGAGGAAGTATTTGCTGAAGTGGCCTGTGTTTATGTCTCGTTTTGGAACAACACGGATCACACCTTTCTGCAGCATTGCTGTTATTTCCTCCCTCAAGACGTGTGCATGTTCTGGGTTTATATCTGACTTTAGCACCCCCGTGAACGGGGACGGCCGCTTGCTGAACTACAGGCGGAACCCGTGACACACTGTTGACATGACCCACGTGTTCAGTAGACATGCCCCCCAGGCCTGCGCGTGTACTGAGAGCCTCAGAGGCATGTTTATTGCGGGCTGCCTGCGTCTCGTGGGTACGGGCGGGGGAGCATCTGACCCCCCTCGCTCAGCCTTGAGCGAACTGACCTGCCTGCACGTGGACGCCGTGAAGTCTGTCTGCTCCAGACAGACCCTAGACGTCCCACTGCGGTTCATTATCTGACCTGACACCCTATGCTGCACGAGGGAGGAGGGGTGCTTGCCCTCTCCCTTTATCGTGACTGTTTTCATAAAAATGGGTGGTTGTTGTCCCTGTTCTTTTTTTTTTTTTTGAGTCAAGAATCAGGGCAGTTTGTGCTTCTGGTACTTTATTTTTGTGTTTTGAAGAACAAAAATTGTCTTTATTACACACATGTCAGAAACATTTTGTTTTGAGGACACACGAATGTCACCAGCTTTTCGTAGTTTTTTACAAATAAAGTCTGGGATTAAATGTCTTGGTTCCCGTACCCCGTGGGCGGACGAACCTGCAAAACTGTGGAGCGGGCCCGCTTCGTCAGGCCCGCTTCTGCCTTCCGTCCAGGTTCGTCGAGGGAGTCCTCGGCAGACCGCTTGGCGAGGAACGAACCTGTTCCTGCTCCAGGACTGACCGGCCTGATATGGACCTGCTGTGGGTCTCTGCCACTGCTCCCCGTCATAAGCTGGCCTTTTCTGTTGGGGCGGCGTGTGGCTGAGCGATGTCAAGACTGCGCGGGTCTGCTCCTGCTGGTGTCTCTGGGGGGGGGGGCTTTCTCAGCATCCCCTCGCGCAACGCTTCAGCCTGCTTCCTTCGTTGCTCCAGCCTGCTCTGGATACGTTCCAGAGCCTCCCCGAAGAGTCCTGTTAGCTCTATCGCACATATGTCAGAGTCCCGGCCCGCGGGCCAGATCCGGCCCGCAAATTAAATATTTATGGCCCCCTGAATGATATTTAATTACTATTAGAAACGGCCCGCAGGCCACAGCCGCCCGCTGGTGTTTTGCGCGCACCAAAACTACATTCCCCACAATGCAACGGTAGCAGGGGTGGGGCCAATCCATTGTGTCTCGAACCCAGAAGAAGAAGACCCGCCTCACTTCACATTCAGGAAATCCAGTTACTTGGCCAGCTCCAGCGTGTGTGAGTGAGTAGCACTGTAGCTAACAGCTAACCAACTTTTTATCGTAACATGTCCTCTGTGTGGAAGTATTTTACACTAAACACCGCAAGACAGCAACGTCTGCAGAGCCATAGCGCCACAGGTTAGGTCAGGTTAGTTTTACGTTGGACATTCGAGTGGGACGCCACTCGCTGAACCGAAACAGGGAGACCGACAGCGGCCAGCCGCGTCTAGTCCTACCCGCTGTCTGACCGTCTCATATGATGGGACAGGCGGAGAGCGGCTGACCGGATTGAACAATAAAAACACACCGCTGAAGCCCCAGAGCTAGAATGTTCACCAATAAGTTGCTAAACTTTATCATAATTAATGACCAACAGCTATCAGCTGTAGATAATGAAGGATTTTGCAGCTTGATACTTGCAGCCAACAGTAAACAATCATAAAAAAGCATATTAATTAAAAACCATAAGAAAACTGTATTAAAAACACAAAACATAAACAGCTACATTATAAAACAATGTAAAATACTAAAATCAGGAACATGTCTGTGTTGATTTATGCCAAGAACTTAGCAGATGTAAAGCTATTTAACATTGTATTTAATTAATTTATTAATTCATTTAAAAGAGAAAACAAAACCTAAACGGCTGCATTATAAAACAATGTAAAATACTAAAAGCAGGAACATGTCTGTGTTGATTTATGCCAAGAACTTAGCAGATGTAAAGCTATTTAACATTGTATTTAATTCATTTATTAATTCAAGAGACAAAATAAAACAAATTAATCAAAAAGAAAACGCAATGAAAAGAGTGCAGAAAGAAGAAAAAAATTATTATATCACCCCCTTATAATAAACATTGAACCAGTCCGGCCCTTGGCTTGTAGCAATTATTTTTTTGTGGCCCTTGGTGTATTTGACTTTGACACCCCTGCTCTATCGGGTGGTGAAGAAAGGGGTAACGTTGGCCTTCTGGCAGGTCCGTCAGAGTGAGCCACAGGTGGCGCTGGGCGATGACCACTTCAGCCATGTATCTCCCTTGAGCTATGGCCACGGTCCCCATCATGTAGAGCACAAAGTCAGTCGCCTTGCGGGCTTCCTCTAGGATGTCAGCCGCCAACTTTTTGTTTGCGGTTACCTGGAGCTCCTGAAGCTTCTCTGCTAGGTACGCCTGCATCAAGGCCGAAGTGTTCATCGCACAGACCGCAAGACCCTGAGCTCGGTAGCATTTTTCAAGTTGTGCAGCCGAAGCGCGGCAGGCTTTGCTGGGCAGAGTTGGTTTTGTACCCGACGTCCTGGGGGCCAAGTGAGCCGCCAGCGTGTCCTCCATCTGCGGGACATTGGCGATTCCTGCTGCCTCCATTCTGGTGATGTTGAGGAACTGAGAGAGCGGCAGAAGCTGGTGAGCTCTGGGTTCGACCCAGGTACGAGTGAGCTCCGTGAGAAAATCAGGGAAAATTGGCACCCTGTGTCTCGTGGCCGACTGCTACTTCGCGTAGAAGTAGGTGCCCGCTAACCTCGTAACCTGTCGGCGAGGAGGGGGTTCTGGCCAGGCGATCTGCAGCACGTCCGCCGCTCTGCGACACAAGTCGAACAAGGCGGGGATGGACGCATCTGTCTCTGGCAGAGCTGCCGTCGGGTTCTGTGGGAATTCTTCATCTTTCCCTTCATCCTCGTTGTCAGCTTCTTCGTCCAAAATCTCCCCCGAGGCCGTTAGCGAGAGTTCGTCTGCATTCATCAGGCCTCGTGTGTCAAACTCAGCCGTCGAGTCCCCGACGGGTACCGCCATGTTCATAATGTCCCCCCATTCGACCTGTCCGCTGTCCTCCAGATCAATTTTCTCGAGCTCCGGTGTGGGAGTGAGCGGCACAGGGTCCCGTGTTGGCACTGTGCCGCCCATGGCCTTGGCCACGATGTCCACGCGACGCTTCCTCACAGACTCTATCATCTGGCTGCAATGCGGGCAGGGGTTGGGGGATTCCAGCACTGTCTTAACGTGCAACATCCCCAGGCAGACGGGACAGGCCTCGTGGATGTCCGTCGCTGAGAGGGAGTAGCCGCAGCCGTTGGGGCAGGCTCGGGAGCTGGGGCTCACTGGCCTGCTGGTCTTCTTAGCATTTTTTGCTTTTCGCTTCCCTTTCTCAGGCGCCATGGCTGAGAAAGTCGAGCTTGTTAGCTGTGCTAACGTTGTCCGAAGACGTCTCCTTCGTCGCGTCGCTTTCGCTGGCAAGCCTGCTACTCGTTAGCGGGGTAGCGGTGTGACGCAGTTAGCGCCGTCGAGCGAAGCCGTCTGCGAAGAGAGAAGAAAAAAACCTTGAGGTTAAATAAAAGGCGCTGGACTAGCTTTCGCTAGCCCAGCCACACGCAGGAATTTTCTCTGTGCACTCAGAGTAGGGAGCGAGCTCACCTCAGATAGAGCGATGTAGCTACAGAGAAGTCCCACGAAGTCCAGGTGTAAGCTAGGTGAAGGGCAAAAAATAGAATGTAAGATGGGCGCATGCGTCTTTATACCAAGAGGGCGGGGCCTCTGTGGTGATGCTGACACCCACCTGCCATAAAGACGTGATTGTATTACTTCAGGTAACCGTGCGGGGGGCGCAATTCCCATAGTCAATGTGTTGCACTGAGTGAACATGACTGATAAGGGAACTTCCTGCTGCAGCTGATCAGCTGTTCTCCATGCAGAGCGGGGAAGTGGGTGTGGCCAAGAGTGCTTGCGGCAAAGAGCAGACAAGGCAGAGATCATGACATTCTGTGCTCTTTTAGAGAGTTTAGTTTAGAAACATTGTTTAGAATATTGCAAGAGGGTGTAAAAACGCCTTAAAAATATTAAAATAAACTACTACTTACTACTTTTACTACTATTCCTACTTTGCGGTTTTTCACTTATCACGGGGCCACAGGTTATGGGTCCGCCGCAATAAATGAGGGACTACTGTAACCTTAATATTTTTAAATTGAAGTTTTTTCTAAGATGATTTTACATTGTTCGATCCTTAATCCAGTCAGGATTAAATTCAGTTTTTTAATCTTAGTTTGTTCAGAGAACTGTCTACAATAGATAAGATGTTGATTATTAACTTGTACACAGAACACCTCCCCTGTAAAACATCACTTGTTAATAAATGAGAAATATGTCCGTTTCTCCTCACAGCAGCGGAAACTTAGTGAAACATCAACTAAAGAGATGCAGAGTCGTTGTTACATTTTGGGGATTATAAATGAATGAGTACAAAGCTAAAAGTGCACAAAACACCAAGTTAACAAAAATGTCAGCTGTGATTTGTTTTCCTTTTAATCCACGTCTGAACATTCATTCAGTTTATTTAACTCAGTTCTTGGCGGACGACTGACGACTTCATCCTCAGGTGTGGTTGAGGTTCTGTCATTGATCAAATTTGATCTTCGACTTGGTTTCGAATGAACATGAAAATGAAATAATCAGAGTTTCTTGCGCAGCCTTCTGTTTTGCAGCGATGCTCTCATTGTGTAACTTAACAAACAAACTCACCCTCAGGCTGTGAACCATCTGCTTTAGTTTACTCAGTAGTAACTTTAAATAAAGAATAACCGTGATTTCCACTGTTTGCCACAATCCTCATGTTTAGTTTAAAATAATAAAAGCGAGAGACAAAAGAAAGTGGAGACCTCGCGGGTGAGCTTGATTTATAGCAGCGGTAAAAGCATCACGTTGGGGGTTAAGGCTGCAGTTGTAATACCAACGCTTAATTTGAATAATTGAGTGAATGAGCAATCGAGCTTCGGAGTCGCGCTGTTCAGCAATGTAACTCTATAAATCAGAGGCATAATCAAAACAAATGGGAGAAGTCATCATGTCACAGTGCGAGCCAACGTGAAATCCCATCAAATTCAAGTTATTTACTAAACTTCATTTAACCAAACAGATCCATCAGCAGCGACAGCGTGCGCTGTTCTGTTAATGCGCCTCATTTCTTACCTTAAACGGACATTTTTTTAAAAAGCAGTTTCCAAATAGATGTTAACGCTGCTCCTCTGCAAATAAATGTGATTATTCTCGTCAGCGCACACCATGCCTGAATGACAAGCTGCTGTCGCTGGTCAGGCCAATAAAAGATAAATAAATGTCAAATTTAAAGTTCAAAACTTAAACCAAGACAAGCAGACTTTCTTCACTCCAAACATTGTTTGTATTTAGGCTTTCTCAAGCTCTTTAAGGGTTTTTAGTCTCGTCTCAGACCATTCAGAACTGCAGGCTCCTAAAGTCAAAGCATGAACTGGTCCTGACACCGCAAAGGCAACTTTGTAAAGAACAAATTATAAATAGGAGCTTTAAAACTGACTTTTAGACTGTAACAGAGTACAGTTATTGAGCACTGTACTTGAGTACATTTTCTGAGTATCATTACTTACTTGAGTATTTGTGTTTTTGGGAACTTATGACTTTTACTCCACTACATTTCAAAGACAAATACAGGTAGTCCTCGGGTTACGACGGTCTTGAGTTACAACGCTTCGTGGTTACGATGCACCTCCCATCCATCCATCCATCCATCCATCCATTTTCTTCCGCTTATCCGGGGTCGGGTCGCGGGGGTAGCAGCCTAAGTAAGGAGGCCCAGACTTCCCTCTCCCCAGCCACATGGAGCAGCTCCTCTGGGGGAATCCCAAGGCGTTCCCAGGCCAGCCGAGAAACATAGTCCCTCCAGCGTGTCCTGGGTCTTCCTCTGGGTCTCCTCCCGGTGGGACATGCCCGGAACACCTCACCAGGGAGGCGTCCAGGAGGCATCCTAACCAGATGCCCGAGCCACCTCAACTGGCTCCTCTCGATGTGGAGAAGCAGCGGCTCTACTCCGAGTCCCTCCCGGATGACTGAGCTTCTCACCCTATCTCTAAGGGAGAGTCCAGACACCCTGCGGAGATCTAAGGCCACCAAAACGGATCCTCTCAACACCTTGGCTGCGCCTAGAAATTCTGTCCATAAAAGTTATGAACAGAATCGGTGACAAAGGGCAACCTTGGCGGAGTCCAACTCTCACCGGAAACGAGCCTGACTTACTGCCGGCAATGCGGACCAAGCTCTGACACCGGTCGTACAGGGACCTAACAGCCCATATCAATGGGCCTGGTACCCCATACTCCCGGAGTACCCCCCACAGAACCCCCCGAGGGACGCGGTCGAATGCCTTCTCCAAGTCCACAAAGCACATGTAAACTGGTTGGGCAAACTCCCACGCACCCTCCAGGACCCTGCTGAGGGTGTAGAGCTGGTCCAGTGTTCCACGACCAGCACGAAAACCACACTGCTCCTCCTGAATCCGAGGTTCGACTATCCGACGGACCCTCCTCTCCAGAACCCCTGAATAGACCTTACCAGGAAGGCTTAAGAGTGTGATCCCCCTATAGTTGGAACACACCCTACGGTCCCCCTTTTTGAATAGGGGAACCACCACCCCAGTCTGCCAATCCAAGGGAACTGCCCCCGATGTCCACGCGATATTGCAGAGTCGCGTAAGCCAACACAACCCCACAACATCCAGAGCCCTAAGGAACTCAGGGCGAATCTCATCCACCCCTGGAGCCCTGCCACCGCGGAGCTTTTTAACCACCTCGGTGACCTCAGCACCAGAGATTGGAGAGCCCGACCCAAAGTCCCCAGGCTCCGCTTCCTCAGTGGAAGACGTGCCAGTAGGATTGAGGAGGTCTTCGAAGTATTCCGCCCACCGACTCACAACATCCCGAGTTGAGGTCAACAGCACGCCATCCCCACCATAAATGGTGTTGGTCGCGTACCGCTTTCCCCCCCTGAGACGCCGGATGGTGGACCAGAATCGCCTCGAAGCCGTACGGAAGTCATTCTCCATGGCCTCTCCGAACTCCTCCCACGCCCGAGTTTTTGCCTCAGCAACCACCCGAGCCGCATGCCGCTTGGACTGCCGGTACCTATCTGCTGCTTCCGGGGTCCCACAGGCCAAAAAGGCCCAATAGGACTCCTTCGTGGTGGCAACCCTCGAACCCGGTGGTGGACACCGGCGGTGAGGGATGCTGTCAAGCTGAAGAAGGAGTCCTATTGGGCCTTTTTGGCCTGTGGGACCCCGGATGCACCTCCCATAATTTTTTTTATTTATTTAAACATTTATTTTGAAAAGCCGAGTTCCGGTTTTACTTCCAGTTTGACGGCAGAAGCAGGAGCTTGACGGCAGAAGCAGGAGTTTGATGGCAGAAGCAGGAGCTTGACGGCAGAAGCAGCCAGCAGTCAGTTGAAAAATACAGGGGAGACCTTAATGTAAATGCTCTGGACCGAGGTTCACGGAGGCAGACCGGACTGGACCGAGGCAGAACCAGCGAAGCAGTGGAAAAGTAAACGTTCTGGACCGAGGTTGACTGCGGTTTGACGTCGGAATTAGGCAGATGGACCAAGCTGGACGGATGGAGGTGGAGAGCTTGACGGCAGAAACAGCGGAGGAGCAACGAGCTAACATGCTAACAGACCTTACTGTAAATGCTCTGGATCGCGCGAAGCAGTGGAAAAGTACAGACAGCTGCAGATCTTGGAGGAGCAATGAGCTAAAATGCTAACAGACGGAGGAAGGCTTCACCAGCTCCCAGTAGGAAATTAACAAATTTTTCCCTTCATTATATTTCCAAATGTATGTGTTTTTTGATAATTATGTAGGGTACTGTGTTAGGATAGGCTAAGTGCCTGGTAAAATACAGTATTGTACGTATAAGGTGCAGTTTGTACGTATGTTCCGACTTACGTCGAAATTTGGTTTACGACGGCGCGTAGGAACGGAACTCCATCGTAAGTCGGGGACTACCTGTATTGTACTTTAGACTACACTACGTTTCTAGGAAGCTTCTTGTTACTCGTTCTTTTTGGCTCAGCTTTGTAATCCTCTGTTGCTGTTTTTCTTTTCCTAAATGCAGTTGGCCAGTTGTTGATTCAGATATTATGATAGATTCATCTGTGCAGAACATCCATTGTTTTGTCAGCTTCTATGCTAAGTATGGCAGGACTTTTAGTTATCAGCATTACTGTTTCCTCTCCTGTGTTAACTTGTTCCTGTCAATATACAGTAGTCACTTTTACAGACAAACAATATGGTGCATGAATACTGAAGCTGAAGAAAATACTAAATGGGCATCATCTTTTAGGATTACCATGACTTTCCACAAACGTAAAATGCAGGCGAGATATTATTTGTAGTTTACAGATTTTATTAAGTCATGTGATGTTAGAGTGGTTCTACATGTCAGTTCATCATCAGGTGGTTTCAGAGAGCTACAAGGTTCTGTAAAATCACTCAAAACAATAAAGCAATTCACTGATATTAGAAAATATAATTTGTACTTTTAAATGCTTGAGTATTTTTAAAAATGCATGTGCTTTTTACTTAAGTATTTTCAAAAGTAAGTACTTCAGTACTTTAACTTGAGTAAACTTTTGACTGAGTAACTTTTACTTGTACAGTACTGTAGTTGAGTAAGATTTGACCATGAGTATCAATACTTTTACTTTAAGTATTAGAGTTGAGTACTTTGTCCACCACTGGTTGTGATTCCTTTTGCTGAATTTATGAAAAATACAAAATATAGCTCAGTTCGGCTCGTAAAATGTAATTTTAGTACAAAAGAAGTGATTCTTAAAAAGCTGTTAGTTCAAAACATGACAAAAAATATGATTACCTGCAGGAAGATGCTTCTCTCAGGGTGTGTTGGCTCTTTCTTGATTTAATTTCCCATTTTTCCATTTCATATGATGGGTTTAAAGCCTGTCACTTCTTTTGTTCTCTATTTATCCACTTTTCTTTCTTTCTTTTTTTTTTTTAAAGCACAAATGGCACTACGGTACTGTCATGGTCAGACACAAGGACTGGGCAAGAATCAAGTGAAAAAGCAGCCAAAATCTAGAAAATAATTCTGAATAACTTTCAGGAAACTAGAAAAATTGCAGATCAAAATCACTTTAAATAAAATGTCTGGCCCATTGGAAGCCCAATAAAAATCTGTACCGTATTTTTCAGACTATAAGGTGCACATAAAATCCTTTAATTTTATCAAAAATCGACAATGAGTCTTATAATCCAGTGCACCTTATGTATTAATTCTGGTTGTGCTTACTGATCTCGAACCAATTTTATGTGGTTATTGTGAATGAGTTGAATAAAGATTGATTTTTCTGACTGTTTTGCTTCGCTTAATGCACCTTATAATCTGGTGTGCCTTATAGTCTGAAAAATACGGTAGTTGTTTATGACTTTTTCTCAGTCCTGCAACGTAAAACAAATGATGAGAGTTGAAGTTTCAGAGCTGATTGTTTGTGACGTCTTATTCATTTGAAGTGAATTATGGTAAATGCCAAAAAAAAAGTCCCGTATGAAAACTTAACCGGCCAAACTGATCATTTAAATCATGATCATTTACTTTGTGCATTACATGAAGTTGAGTTAATCTTAATTATAACATTTAATTCATGTTAAAGAACAAGTTAAAATCAACTGGAGCCCCCACAACACAGACCCCTGCACAAAACCTGTTACAAAAATATTATTTTCATGTACAAAACCAAACCTCAAACTTATTTTAATGTAATACAATTCAAACGGTTTTCCAGAGCAAAGGTCAAAAAGACAATTATCAGTTTGTGTGTGTCGAACTGGATCAGTGAAACAACTAAACGCACTAATTAGACTGCCATCGTGCAGTTTTATATATGATCGGTGTCTTATCTGCGCTCCAGCTTTAAACGAGCTGCAGTGTGTGTAAATGTGTTTCAGGGCTCTGTTAGCAAATGCACAGTAAAGAGCGTATTTATTAAATGTAATTAAACAGATTTAAACAGGCCACATTTACACAGATGTGTGTTTACTGGCCTCCTGCATGTGTGAGCGGGCACACACTGAATGATGGAGCCTATTTGTCACACCAGCGTGTGTGTGGAGCTTAATTTGACTGAGGCAAGCTGTTATCGCTGTACTGTATAAAGACGAGTGTGTGTGTGTGTGTGTGTGTGTGTGTGAGAGAGAGAGAGAAAACTCACTACTGTAGTAGGGAAGTAGAGCAGGAGGTTCCGCCGATATAGCTCCTTATCCATCGGCAAGAACACACAGAAGATGACTGTCCAGCTGACCC
>JBBPBX010074588.1:0-17543 GCA_038048925.1 Garcialebias charrua
CACACTGTAACTGTCATATATCGTGACCACAGTGTAACTGTCATATATCGTGACCACACTGTAACTGTCATATATCGTGACCACACTGTAACTGTCATATATCGTGACCACAGTGTAACTGTCATATATCGTGACCACACTGTAACTGTCATATATTGACCACAGTGTAACTGTCATATATCGTGACCACATTGTAACTGTCATATATCGTGACCACAGTGTAACTGTCATATATCGTGACCACACTGTAACTGTCATATATTGTGACCACAGTGTAACTGTCATATATCGTGACCACACTGTAACTGTCATATATCGTGACCACAGTGTAACTGTCATATATCGTGACCACACTGTAACTGTCATATATCATGACCACAGTGTAACTGTCATATATCGTGACCACACTGTAACTGTCACATATAGTGACCACAGTGTAACTGTCATATATCCTGACCACACTGTAACTGTCATATATCGTGACCACAGTGTAACTGTCATATATCGTGACCACACTGTAACTGTCATATATCGTGACCACACTGTAACTGTCATATATCGTGACCACACTGTAACTGTCATATATCGTGACCACAGTGTAACTGTCATATATCGTGACCACACTGTAACTGTCATATATCGTGACCACAGTGTAACTGTCATATATCGTGACCACACTGTAACTGTCATATATCGTGACCACAGTGTAACTGTCATATATCGTGACCACAGTGTAACTGTCATATATCGTGACCACACTGTAACTGTCATATATCGTGACCACAGTGTAACTGTCATATATCGTGACCACACTGTAACTGTCATATATCGTGACCACAGTGTAACTGTCATATATCGTGACCACACTGTAACTGTCATATATCGTGACCACAGTGTAACTGTCATATATCGTGACCACAGTGTAACTGTCATATATCGTGACCACACTGTAACTGTCATATATCGTGACCACAGTGTAACTGTCATATATCGTGACCACACTGTAACTGTCATATATCGTGACCACAGTGTAACTGTCATATATCGTGACCACACTGTAACTGTCATATATCGTGACCACAGTGTAACTGTCATATATCGTGACCACACTGTAACTGTCATATATTGTGACCACAGTGTAACTGTCATATATCGTGACCACACTGTAACTGTCATATATCGTGACCACAGTGTAACTGTCATATATCGTGACCACACTGTAACTGTCATATATTGTGACCACAGTGTAACTGTCATATATCGTGACCACACTGTAACTGTCATATATCGTGACCACAGTGTAACTGTCATATATCGTGACCACACTGTAACTGTCATATATCGTGACCACACTGTAACTGTCATATATCGTGACCACAGTGTAACTGTCATATATCGTGACCACACTGTAACTGTCATATATTGTGACCACAGTGTAACTGTCATATATCGTGACCACACTGTAACTGTCATATATTGTGACCACAGTGTAACTGTCATATATCGTGACCACACTGTAACTGTCATATATCGTGACCACAGTGTAACTGTCATATATCGTGACCACACTGTAACTGTCACATATCGTGACCACAGTGTAACTGTCATATATCGTGACCACACTGTAACTTTCATATATCGTGACCACAGTGTAACTGTCATATATCGTGACCACACTGTTACTGTCATATATCGTGACCACACTGTAACTGTCATATATCGTGACCACACTGTAACTGTCATATATCGTGACCACAGTGTAACTGTCATATATCGTGACCACAGTGTAACTGTCATATATCGTGACCACACTGTAACTGTCATATATTGTGACCACACTGTAACTGTCATATATCGTGACCACAGTGTAACTGTCATATATCGTGACCACAGTGTAATTGTCATATATCGTGACCACAGTGTAACTGTCATATATCGTGTCCACATTGTAACTGTCATATATCGTGACCACATTGTAACTGTCATATATCATGACCACACTGTAACTGTCATATATCGTGACCACACTGTAACTGTCATATATCGTGACCACAGTGTAACTGTCATATATCGTGACCACAGTGTAACTGTCATATATCGTGACCACACTGTAACTGTCATATATCGTGACCACAGTGTAACTGTCATATATCGTGACCACACTGTAACTGTCATATATCGTGACCACAGTGTAACTGTCATATATCGTGACCACACTGTAACTGTCAAATATCGTGACCACAGTGTAACTGTCATATATCGTGACCACACTGTAACTGTCATATATCGTGACCACAGTGTAACTGTCATATATCGTGACCACACTGTAACTGTCATATATCGTGACCACAGTGTAACTGTCATATATCGTGACCACAGTGTAACTGTCATATATCGTGACCACAGTGTAACTGTCATATATCGTGACCACAGTGTAACTGTCATATATCGTGACCACAGTGTAACTGTCATATATCGTGACCACAGTGTAACTGTCATATATCGTGACCACAGTGTAACTGTCATATATCGTGACCACAGTGTAACTGTCATATATCGTGACCACACTGTAACTGTCATATATCGTGACCACAGTGTAACTGTCATATATCGTGACCACACTGTAACTGTCATATATCGTGACCACAGTGTAACTGTCATATATCGTGACCACACTGTAACTGTCATATATCGTGACCACAGTGTAACTGTCATATATCGTGACCACACTGTAACTGTCATATATCGTGACCACAGTGTAACTGTCATATATCGTGACCACATGTAACTGTCATATATCGTGACCACAGTGTAACTGTCATATATCGTGACCACACTGTAACTGTCATATATCGTGACCACAGTGTAACTGTCATATATCGTGACCACACTGTAACTGTCATATATCGTGACCACAGTGTAACTGTCATATATCGTGACCACATGTAACTGTCATATATCGTGACCACAGTGTAACTGTCATATATCGTGACCACAGTGTAACTGTCATATATCGTGACCACACTGTAACTGTCATATATCGTGACCACAGTGTAACTGTCATATATCGTGACCACACTGTAACTGTCATATATCGTGACCACAGTGTAACTGTCATATATCGTGACCACACTGTAACTGTCATATATCGTGACCACAGTGTAACTGTCATATATCGTGACCACACTGTAACTGTCATATATCGTGACCACAGTGTAACTGTCATATATCGTGACCACACTGTAACTGTCATATATCGTGACCACAGTGTAACTGTCATATATCGTGACCACAGTGTAACTGTCATATATCGTGACCACAGTGTAACTGTCATATATCGTGACCACACTGTAACTGTCATATATCGTGACCACAGTGTAACTGTCATATATCGTGACCACACTGTAACTGTCATATATCGTGACCACAGTGTAACTGTCATATATCGTGACCACACTGTAACTGTCATATATCGTGACCACAGTGTAACTGTCATATATCGTGACCACACTGTAACTGTCATATATCGTGACCACAGTGTAACTGTCATATATCGTGACCACACTGTAACTGTCATATATCATGACCACAGTGTAACTGTCATATATCGTGACCACACTGTAACTGTCATATATTGTGACCACAGTGTAACTGTCATATATCGTGACCACACTGTAACTGTCATATATCGTGACCACAGTGTAACTGTCATATATCGTGACCACACTGTAACTGTCATATATCGTGACCACAGTGTAACTGTCATATATCGTGACCACACTGTAACTGTCATATATCGTGACCACAGTGTAACTGTCATATATCGTGACCACACTGTAACTGTCATATATCGTGACCACAGTGTAACTGTCATATATCGTGACCACAGTGTAACTGTCATATATCGTGACCACACTGTAACTGTCATATATCGTGACCACAGTGTAACTGTCATATATCGTGACCACACTGTAACTGTCATATATCGTGACCACAGTGTAACTGTCATATATCGTGACCACACTGTAACTGTCATATATCGTGACCACAGTGTAACTGTCATATATCGTGACCACACTGTAACTGTCATATATCGTGACCACAGTGTAACTGTCATATATCGTGACCACACTGTAACTGTCATATATCGTGACCACAGTGTAACTGTCATATATCGTGACCACACTGTAACTGTCATATATCGTGACCACAGTGTAACTGTCATATATCGTGACCACACTGTAACTGTCATATATCGTGACCACACTGTAACTGTCATATATCGTGACCACAGTGTAACTGTCATATATCGTGACCACAGTGTAACTGTCATATATCGTGACCACACTGTAACTGTCATATATCGTGACCACAGTGTAACTGTCATATATCGTGACCACACTGTAACTGTCATATATCGTGACCACAGTGTAACTGTCATATATCGTGACCACACTGTAACTGTCATATATCGTGACCACACTGTAACTGTCATATATCGTGACCACACTGTAACTGTCATATATCGTGACCACACTGTAACTGTCATATATCGTGACCACACTGTAACTGTCATATATCGTGACCACACTGTAACTGTCATACATCGTGACCACAGTGTAACTGTCATATATCGTGACCACACTGTAACTGTCATATATCGTGACCACAGTGTAACTGTCATATATCGTGACCACACTGTAACTGTCATATATCGTGACCACACTGTAACTGTCATATATCGTGACCACAGTGTAACTGTCATATATCGTGACCACA
Source organism: Garcialebias charrua (assembly GCA_038048925.1). Lineage (NCBI taxonomy): Eukaryota > Metazoa > Chordata > Actinopteri > Cyprinodontiformes > Rivulidae > Garcialebias > Garcialebias charrua. Next base: position 4,780 of record JBBPBX010074588.1, read on the forward strand.
CTGTAACTGTCATATATCGTGACCACACTGTAACTGTCATATATCGTGACCACATGTAACTGTCATATATCATGACCACACTGTAACTGTCATATATCGTGACCACACTGTAACTGTCATATATCGTGACCACAGTGTAACTGTCATATATCGTGACCACACTGTAACTGTCATATATTGTGACCACACTGTAACTGTCATATATCGTGACCACACTGTAACTGTCATATATCATGACCACAGTGTAACTGTCATATATCGTGACCACACTGTAACTGTCAAATATCGTGACCACAGTGTAACTGTCATATATCGTGACCACACTGTAACTGTCATATATCGTGACCACACTGTAACTGTCATATATCGTGACCACACTGTAACTGTCATATATCGTGACCACACTGTAACTGTCATATATCGTGACCACACTGTAACTGTCATATATCGTGACCACACTGTAACTGTCATATATCGTGACCACACTGTAACTGTCATATATCGTGACCACACTGTAACTGTCATATATCGTGACCACACTGTAACTGTCATATATCGTGACCACACTGTAACTGCCATATATCGTGACCACAATGTAACTGTCATATATCGTGACCACCGTGTAACTGTCATATATCGTGACCACATTGTAACTGTCATATATCGTTACCACAGTGTAACTGTCATATATCGTGACTAGGGATGCACCGATCCACATTTCTCACATCCGATCCGATACCAATATTTATTAACTCAGTATCGACCGATACCAATACTTTTCCGATCCGATACTGTTCAGGTATGTGACTCTGTATAATAAAACTTTTGCACCCAAACTATTCATTTTAACATTGTGTGAGATAAACCCAATGAAGACACTTGTAAGCCTTACAATAGGGAACCCACTGACTTTAACAGCACACAGGTCAGGAGGCAATTATACCACACACATGTCCTCCTTACTCATGGTGCAGCTGAAAAAACTAAAAAAGCGCTAAGCATGATGGGAAAGACAACACAGCACTCCCCTTAACCAATAAGAGAGTGGATTATAGCTGGAAAACAGATTTAGCTGGAAAACTTTTCCAGCTAAATCTGGAAAACTAAAAACAACAGTAGCTCATGGCTCTCTGCTAAAGCTGGAAAACTAAAAAAAACGCTAAGCATTATGGGAAAGACAACAAAATCCACTCTCTCACCATTAGTAAGGAGTACATGTGTGTGTTATAATTGCCTCCTGTACTGTGTGCTGTTAGTCAGTGGGTTCCCTTTTGTAAGGCTTAAGAGTGTCTTCATTGGGTTTATCTCACACAATGTTAAGAAAATCAGTCACAGAATGTGATTGAACACAAGTGCTCTTTGAAGCTGGATCGGAAAAGTATCGGCAGGTTTGATCCGATATCCGATACTTAAATAATGCTGGTATCGGATACCGATACCGATACTGGATCGGATCTGCCCCATCCCTAATCGTGACCACAGTTTAACTGTCATATATTGTTACCACAGTGTAATTTTCATATATCGTGACCACACTGTAACTGTCATATATCGTGACCACAGTGTAACTGTCATATATCGTGACCACAATGTAACTGTCATATATCGTGACCACAATGTAACTGTCATATATCGTGACCACAGTGTAACTGTCATATATCGTGACTACAGTGTCCATCCATCCATCCATTTTCTTCCGCTTATCCGGGGTCGGGTCGCGGGGGTAGCAGCCTAAGTAGGGAGGCCCAGACTTCCCTCTCCCCAGCCACTTGGAGCAGCTCCTCTGGGGGAATCCCAAGGCGTTCCCAGGCCAGCCGAGAAACATAGTCCCTCCAGCGTATCCTGGGTCTTCCTCTGGGTCTCCTCCCGGTGGGACATGCCCGGAACACCTCACCAGGGAGGCGTCCAGGAGGCATCCTAACCAGATGCCCGAGCCACCTCAACTGGCTCCTCTCGATGTGGAGAAGCAGCGGCTCTACTCCGAGTCCCTCCCGGATGACTGAGCTTCTCACCCTATCTCTAAGGGAGAGTCCAGCCACCCTGCGGAGAAAACTCATTTCAGCCGCTTGTATCCGAGATCTTGTTCTTTCGGTCATAACCCAAAGCTCATGACCATAGATGAGGGTGGGAACGTAGATCGATCGGTAAATTGAGAGCTTTGCCTTTTGACTCAGCTCTCTCTTCACCACGACAGACCGGTACAGCGCCCGCTTCACTGCGGACGCTGCACCTATCCGCCTATCGATCTCACGCTCCAGTTTTCCCTCATTCGTGAACAAGATCCCGAGATACTTAAACTCCTCCACTTGGGGCAGGACCTCCTCCCCGACCCGGAGAGGGCACGCTACCCTTTTCCGGCTCAAGACCATGGCCTCGGATTTGGAGGAACTGATCCTCATCCCGGCCGCATCGCATTCAGCTGCAAACCGCTCCAGTGAAAGCTGTAGATCACGAGCTGATGAAGCCAATAGGACCACATCATCTGCAAAAAACAGAGAAGCGATTCTAAGGCCACCAAAACGGATCCTCTCAACACCTTGGCTGCGCCTAGAAATTCTGTCCATAAAAGTTATAAACAGAATCGGTGACAAAGGGCAACCTTGGCGGAGTCCAACTCTCACCGGAAACGAGCCTGACTTACTGCCGGCAATGCGGACCAAGCTCTGACACCGGTCGTACAGGGACCTAACAGCCCATATCAATGGGCCTGGTACCCCATACTCCCGGTTACAGTGTAACTGTCATATATTGTGACCACACTGTAACTGTCATATATCGTGACCACAGTGAAACTGTCATATATCGTGACCACACTGTAACTGTCATATATTGTTACCACATTGTAACTGTCATATATCGTGACCGCAGTGTAACTGTCATATATCGTGACCACAATGTAACTGTCATATATCGTGACCACAGTGTAACTGTCATATATCGTGACCACACTGTAACTGTCATATATCATTACCACAGTGTAACTGTCATATATTGTGACCACAGTGTAACTGTCATATATTGTTACCACAGTGTAACTGTCATATATCGTGACCACACTGTAACTGTCATATATCGTGACCACAGTGTAACTGTCATATATCTTGACCACATTGTAACTGTCATATATTGTGACCACAGTGTAACTGTCATATATCGTGACCACAGTGTAACTGTCATATATCGTGACCACAGTGTAACTGTCATATATCGTTACCACAGTGTAATTGTCATATATCGTGACCACAGTGTAACTGTCATATATCGTGACCACACTGTAACTGTCATATATCGTGACCACATTGTAACTGTCATATATCATGACCACACTGTAACTGTCATATATCGTGACCACACTGTAACTGTCATATATCGTGACCACAGTGTAACTGTCATATATCGTGACCACACTGTAACTGTCATATATCGTGACCACACTGTAACTGTCATATATCGTGACCACACTGTAACTGTCATATATCGTGACCACAGTGTAACTGTCATATATCGTGACCACACTGTAACTGTCATATATCGTGACCACAGTGTAACTGTCATATATCGTGACCACACTGTAACTGTCATATATCGTGACCACAGTGTAACTGTCATATATCGTGACCACACTGTAACTGTCATATATCGTGACCACAGTGTAACTGTCATATATCGTGACCACAATGTAACTGTCATATATCGTGACCACAATGTAACTGTCATATATCGTGACCACAGTGAAACTGTCATATATCGTGACTACACTGTAACTGTCATATATTGTTACCACATTGTAACTGTCATATATCGTGACCGCAATGTAACTGTCATATATCGTGACCACACTGTAACTGTCACATATCATTACCACAGTGTAACTGTCATATATTGTGACCACAGTGAAACTGTCATATATCATTACAACAGTGTAACTGTCATATATCGTGACCACACTGTAACTGTCATATATCGTGACCACAGTGTAACTGTCATATATCTTGACCACATTTTAACTGTCATATATTGTGACCACAGTGTAACTGTCATATTTCGTGACCACAGTGTAACTGTCATATATCGTGACCACAGTGTAACTGTCATATATTGTTACCACAGTGTAATTGTCATATATCGTGACAGTGTAACTGTCATATATCGTGTCCACACTGTAACTGTCATATATCGTCATATATCGTGACCACAGTGTAACTGTCATATATCTTGACCACATTTTAACTGTCATATATTGTGACCACAGTGTAACTGTCATATTTCGTGACCACAGTGTAACTGTCATATATCGTGACCACAGTGTAACTGTCATATATTGTTACCACAGTGTAATTGTCATATATCGTGACCACAGTGTAACTGTCATATATCGTGTCCACACTGTAACTGTCATATATCGTGACCACATTGTAACTGTCATATATCATGACCACAGTGTAACTGTCATATATCGTGACCACACTGTAACTGTCATATATCGTGACCACAGTGTAACTGTCATATATCGTGACCACAGTGTAACTGTCATATATCGTGACCACACTGTAACTGTCATATATCGTGACCACAGTGTAACTGTCATATATCGTGACCACAGTGTAACTGTCATATATCGTGACCACACTGTAACTGTCATATATCGTGACCACAGTGTAACTGTCATATATCGTGACCACAGTGTAACTGTCATATATCGTGACCACACTGTAACTGTCATATATCGTGACCACAGTGTAACTGTCATATATCGTGACCACACTGTAACTGTCATATATCGTGACCACAGTGTAACTGTCATATATCGTGACCACACTGTAACTGTCATATATCGTGACCACAGTGTAACTGTCATATATCGTGACCACACTGTAACTGTCATATATCGTGACCACAGTGTAACTGTCATATATCGTGACCACACTGTAACTGTCATATATCGTGACCACAGTGTAACTGTCATATATCGTGACCACACTGTAACTGTCATATATCGTGACCACAGTGTAACTGTCATATATCGTGACCACACTGTAACTGTCATATATCGTGACCACAGTGTAACTGTCATATATCGTGACCACAGTGTAACTGTCATATATCGTGACCACAGTGTAACTGTCATATATCGTGACCACACTGTAACTGTCATATATCGTGACCACAGTGTAACTGTCATATATCGTGACCACAGTGTAACTGTCATATATCGTGACCACACTGTAACTGTCATATATCGTGACCACAGTGTAACTGTCATATATCGTGACCACAGTGTAACTGTCATATATTGTGACCACACTGTAACTGTCATATATCGTGACCACATTGTAACTGTCATATATCGTGACCACAGTGTAACTGTCATATATCTTGACCACACTGTAACTGTCGAATATCGTGACCACAGTGTAACTGTCATATATCGTGACCACACTGTAACTGTCATATATCGTGACCACACTGTAACTGTCATATATTGTGACCACAGTGTAACTGTCATATATCGTGACCACACTGTAACTGTCATATATCGTGACCACAGTGTAACTGTCATATATCGTGACCACACTGTAACTGTCATATATTGTGACCACAGTGTAACTGTCATATATCGTGACCACACTGTAACTGTCATATATCGTGACCACAGTGTAACTGTCATATATCGTGACCACACTGTAACTGTCATATATCGTGACCACAGTGTAACTGTCATATATCGTGACCACACTGTAACTGTCATATATCGTGACCACACTGTAACTGTCATATATTGTGACCACAGTGTAACTGTCATATATCGTGACCACACTGTAACTGTCATATATCGTGACCACAGTGTAACTGTCATATATCGTGACCACACTGTAACTGTCATATATCGTGACCACAGTGTAACTGTCATATATCGTGACCACACTGTAACTGTCATATATTGTGACCACAGTGTAACTGTCATATATCGTGACCACACTGTAACTGTCATATATCGTGACCACAGTGTAACTGTCATATATCGTGACCACACTGTAACTGTCATATATCATGACCACAGTGTAACTGTCATATATCGTGACCACACTGTAACTGTCACATATAGTGACCACAGTGTAACTGTCATATATCGTGACCACACTGTAACTTTCATATATCGTGACCACAGTGTAACTGTCATATATCGTGACCACACTGTAACTGTCATATATCGTGACCACAGTGTAACTGTCATATATCGTGACCACACTGTAACTGTCATATATCGTGACCACAGTGTAACTGTCATATATCGTGACCACAGTGTAACTGTCATATATCGTGACCACACTGTAACTGTCATATATCGTGACCACAGTGTAACTGTCATATATCGTGACCACACTGTAACTGTCATATATCGTGACCACAGTGTAACTGTCATATATCGTGACCACAGTGTAACTGTCATATATCGTGACCACAGTGTAACTGTCATATATCGTGACCACAGTGTAACTGTCATATATCGTGACCACACTGTAACTGTCATATATCGTGACCACAGTGTAACTGTCATATATCGTGACCACACTGTAACTGTCATATATCGTGACCACAGTGTAACTGTCATATATCGTGACCACAGTGTAACTGTCATATATCGTGACCACACTGTAACTGTCATATATCGTGACCACAGTGTAACTGTCATATATCGTGACCACACTGTAACTGTCATATATTGTGACCACAGTGTAACTGTCATATATCGTGACCACACTGTAACTGTCATATATCATGACCACAGTGTAACTGTCATATATCGTGACCACACTGTAACTGTCATATATTGTGACCACAGTGTAACTGTCATATATCGTGACCACACTGTAACTGTCATATATCGTGACCACAGTGTAACTGTCATATATCGTGACCACACTGTAACTGTCATATATCGTGACCACAGTGTAACTGTCATATATCGTGACCACACTGTAACTGTCATATATCGTGACCACAGTGTAACTGTCATATATCGTGACCACACTGTAACTGTCATATATCGTGACCACAGTGTAACTGTCATATATCGTGACCACACTGTAACTGTCATATATTGTGACCACAGTGTAACTGTCATATATCGTGACCACACTGTAACTGTCATATATCGTGACCACAGTGTAACTGTCATATATCGTGACCACAATGTAACTGTCATATATCGTGACCACTGTGTAACTGTCATATATGGTGACCACATTGTAACTGTCATATATCGTTACCACAGTGTAACTGTCATATATCGTGACCACAGTTTAACTGTCATATATTGTTACCACAGTGTAATTTTCATATATCGTGACCACACTGTAACTGTCATATATCGTGACCACAGTGTAACTGTCATATATCGTGACCACAATGTAACTGTCATATATCGTGACCACAATGTAACTGTCATATATCGTGACCACAGTGTAACTGTCATATATCGTGACTACAGTGTAACTGTCATATATTGTTACCACAGTGTAACTGTCATATATTGTGACCACACTGTAACTGTCATATATCGTGACCACAGTGAAACTGTCATATATCGTGACCACACTGTAACTGTCATATATTGTTACCACATTGTAACTGTCATATATCGTGACCGCAGTGTAACTGTCATATATCGTGACCACAATGTAACTGTCATATATCGTGACCACAGTGTAACTGTCATATATCGTGACCACACTGTAACTGTCATATATCGTGACCACAGTGTAACTGTCATATATCGTGACCACAGTGTAACTGTCATATATCGTGACCACACTGTAACTGTCATATATCGTGACCACAGTGTAACTGTCATATATCGTGACCACAGTGTAACTGTCATATATCGTGACCACAGTGTAACTGTCATATATCGTGACCACAGTGTAACTGTCATATATCGTTACCACAGTGTAATTGTCATATATCGTGACCACAGTGTAACTGTCATATATCGTGTCCACACTGTAACTGTCATATATCGTGACCACATTGTAACTGTCATATATCATGACCACACTGTAACTGTCATATATCGTGACCACACTGTAACTGTCATATATCGTGACCACAGTGTAACTGTCATATATCGTGACCACACTGTAACTGTCATATATCGTGACCACAGTGTAACTGTCATATATCGTGACCACACTGTAACTGTCATATATCGTGACCACAGTGTAACTGTCATATATCGTGACCACACTGTAACTGTCATATATCGTGACCACAGTGTAACTGTCATATATCGTGACCACACTGTAACTGTCATATATTGTGACCACAGTGTAACTGTCATATATCGTGACCACACTGTAACTGTCATATATCGTGACCACAGTGTAACTGTCATATATCGTGACCACAATGTAACTGTCATATATCGTGACCACAATGTAACTGTCATATATCGTGACCACAGTGAAACTGTCATATATCGTGACTACACTGTAACTGTCATATATTGTTACCACATTGTAACTGTCATATATCGTGACCGCAATGTAACTGTCATATATCGTGACCACACTGTAACTGTCACATATCATTACCACAGTGTAACTGTCATATATTGTGACCACAGTGAAACTGTCATATATCATTACAACAGTGTAACTGTCATATATCGTGACCACACTGTAACTGTCATATATCGTGACCACAGTGTAACTGTCATATATCTTGACCACATTTTAACTGTCATATATTGTGACCACAGTGTAACTGTCATATTTCGTGACCACAGTGTAACTGTCATATATCGTGACCACAGTGTAACTGTCATATATTGTTACCACAGTGTAATTGTCATATATCGTGACAGTGTAACTGTCATATATCGTGTCCACACTGTAACTGTCATATATCGTCATATATCGTGACCACAGTGTAACTGTCATATATCTTGACCACATTTTAACTGTCATATATTGTGACCACAGTGTAACTGTCATATTTCGTGACCACAGTGTAACTGTCATATATCGTGACCACAGTGTAACTGTCATATATTGTTACCACAGTGTAATTGTCATATATCGTGACCACAGTGTAACTGTCATATATCGTGTCCACACTGTAACTGTCATATATCGTGACCACATTGTAACTGTCATATATCATGACCACAGTGTAACTGTCATATATCGTGACCACACTGTAACTGTCATATATCGTGACCACAGTGTAACTGTCATATATCGTGACCACAGTAACTGTCATATATCGTGACCACACTGTAACTGTCATATATCGTGACCACACTGTAACTGTCATATATCGTGACCACAGTGTAACTGTCATATATCGTGACCACACTGTAACTGTCATATATCGTGACCACAGTGTAACTGTCATATATCGTGACCACAGTGTAACTGTCATATATCGTGACCACACTGTAACTGTCATATATCGTGACCACAGTGTAACTGTCATATATCGTGACCACACTGTAACTGTCATATATCGTGACCACAGTGTAACTGTCATATATCGTGACCACACTGTAACTGTCATATATCGTGACCACAGTGTAACTGTCATATATCGTGACCACACTGTAACTGTCATATATCGTGACCACAGTGTAACTGTCATATATCGTGACCACACTGTAACTGTCATATATCGTGACCACAGTGTAACTGTCATATATCGTGACCACACTGTAACTGTCATATATCGTGACCACAGTGTAACTGTCATATATCGTGACCACACTGTAACTGTCATATATCGTGACCACAGTGTAACTGTCATATATCGTGACCACAGTGTAACTGTCATATATCGTGACCACAGTGTAACTGTCATATATCGTGACCACACTGTAACTGTCATATATCGTGACCACAGTGTAACTGTCATATATCGTGACCACACTGTAACTGTCATATATCGTGACCACACTGTAACTGTCATATATCGTGACCACAGTGTAACTGTCATATATCGTGACCACAGTGTAACTGTCATATATTGTGACCACACTGTAACTGTCATATATCGTGACCACATTGTAACTGTCATATATCGTGACCACAGTGTAACTGTCATATATCTTGACCACACTGTAACTGTCGAATATCGTGACCACAGTGTAACTGTCATATATCGTGACCACACTGTAACTGTCATATATCGTGACCACACTGTAACTGTCATATATTGTGACCACAGTGTAACTGTCATATATCGTGACCACACTGTAACTGTCATATATCGTGACCACAGTGTAACTGTCATATATCGTGACCACACTGTAACTGTCATATATTGTGACCACAGTGTAACTGTCATATATCGTGACCACACTGTAACTGTCATATATCGTGACCACAGTGTAACTGTCATATATCGTGACCACACTGTAACTGTCATATATCGTGACCACAGTGTAACTGTCATATATCGTGACCACACTGTAACTGTCATATATCGTGACCACACTGTAACTGTCATATATCGTGACCACAGTGTAACTGTCATATATCGTGACCACACTGTAACTGTCATATATCGTGACCACAGTGTAACTGTCATATATCGTGACCACACTGTAACTGTCATATATCGTGACCACAGTGTAACTGTCATATATCGTGACCACACTGTAACTGTCATATATTGTGACCACAGTGTAACTGTCATATATCGTGACCACACTGTAACTGTCATATATCGTGACCACAGTGTAACTGTCATATATCGTGACCACACTGTAACTGTCATATATCATGACCACAGTGTAACTGTCATATATCGTGACCACACTGTAACTGTCACATATAGTGACCACAGTGTAACTGTCATATATCGTGACCACACTGTAACTTTCATATATCGTGACCACAGTGTAACTGTCATATATCGTGACCACACTGTTACTGTCATATATCGTGACCACACTGTAACTGTCATATATCGTGACCACACTGTAACTGTCATATATCGTGACCACAGTGTAACTGTCATATATCGTGACCACAGTGTAACTGTCATATATCGTGACCACACTGTAACTGTCATATATTGTGACCACAGTGTAACTGTCATATATCGTGACCACACTGTAACTGTCATATATCGTGACCACAGTGTAACTGTCATATATCGTGACCACACTGTAACTGTCATATATCGTGACCACAGTGTAACTGTCATATATCGTGACCACACTGTAACTGTCATATATCGTGACCACAGTGTAACTGTCATATATCGTGACCACACTGTAACTGTCATATATCGTGACCACAGTGTAACTGTCATATATCGTGACCACACTGTAACTGTCATATATCGTGACCACAGTGTAACTGTCATATATCGTGACCACACTGTAACTGTCATATATTGTGACCACAGTGTAACTGTCATATATCGTGACCACACTGTAACTGTCATATATTGTGACCACAGTGTAACTGTCATATATCGTGACCACACTGTAACTGTCATATATTGTGACCACAGTGTAACTGTCATATATCGTGACCACACTGTAACTGTCATATATCGTGACCACAGTGTAACTGTCATATATCGTGACCACACTGTAACTGTCATATATCGTGACCACAGTGTAACTGTCATATATCGTGACCACACTGTAACTGTCATATATCGTGACCACAGTGTAACTGTCATATATCGTGACCACACTGTAACTGTCATATATCGTGACCACAGTGTAACTGTCATATATCGTGACCACACTGTAACTGTCATATATCGTGACCACAGTGTAACTGTCATATATCGTGACCACACTGTAACTGTCATATATCGTGACCACAGTGTAACTGTCATATATCGTGACCACAATGTAACTGTCATATATCGTGACCACAGTGTAACTGTCATATATCGTGACCACATTGTAACTGTCATATATCGTTACCACAGTGTAACTGTCATATATCGTGACCACAGTGTAACTGTCATATATTGTTACCACAGTGTAACTGTCATATATCGTGACCACACTGTAACTGTCATATATCGTGACCACAGTGTAACTGTCATATATCGTGACCACAATGTAACTGTCATATATCGTGACCACAGTGTAACTGTCATATATCGTGACCACAGTGTAACTGTCATATATCGTGACCACAGTGTAACTGTCATATATTGTTACCACAGTGTAACTGTCATATATTGTGACCACACTGTAACTGTCATATATCGTGACCACAGTGAAACTGTCATATATCGTGACCACACTGTAACTGTCATATATTGTTACCACATTGTAACTGTCATATATCGTGACCGCAGTGTAACTGTCATATATCGTGACCACAATGTAACTGTCATATATCGTGACCACAGTGTAACTGTCATATATCGTGACCACACTGTAACTGTCATATATCGTGACCACAGTGTAACTGTCATATATCGTTACCACAGTGTAACTGTCATATATCGTGACCACACTGTAACTGTCATATATCGTGACCACAGTGTAACTGTCATATATCTTGACCACATGTAACTGTCATATATCGTGACCACAGTGTAACTGTCATATATCGTGACCACAGTGTAACTGTCATATATCGTGACCACAGTGTAACTGTCATATATCGTTACCACAGTGTAATTGTCATATATCGTGACCACAGTGTAACTGTCATATATCGTGTCCACACTGTAACTGTCATATATCGTGACCACATTGTAACTGTCATATATCATGACCACACTGT
>JBBPBX010074590.1:0-17542 GCA_038048925.1 Garcialebias charrua
GAGAGAGACAATGAGGAAAAAAGAGAAACTGACAAGAAAAAAAGAAGAGGAAAGATTGAAGAAAATGTATATAGGTACTTACAAATACACTAAGACACAAATAGAGATATAGGTCTAAATTTTGGTGGTCAGTTAGTCTCAGTAGGCTTTTCTCATGGTGATATGCATTAACAATTCAATTTTTGCTTTTGTTTAGTTTTCTTCTGCAGTTCCACATTAAAGTTTGATGCAGCTCTGCTTTTCTGAATGGACCATCTTCATCTCCACTGCAAGTGTAGCAAACCAGGCAGCTCTTTCTTTTATAGATTACAGTACACTAAAAAGTTGCATTGTGCCCTTGTTTATATTTTTTATAGTGTAATTCTGTAAAGACAAAATATATCTGGTGGTGTAGCTCTGATTTACATATCTTGCTAAATCGCAGGTTTGAATATTGCAATACTTTCCTATAACAAAGTAGACCTGCAGAAAGAAATTACTAATAAAATATTTTACATATGGATAGTTGTATGTTCTATGTAGAGGTTTTCCTAAGCTTTGATAGTATATCTCACAATTTTGTAATTTATCATTGTTTATTTAACTCTGAAAGCTATGTGACTTTGTTAATATTCTGTCCTAAAATGCGGTTAGATGTGCCCCTTTTTTTTTTTGAGCACCTGCCCCTTTAGTGGGCTCTGCACGTCCCTGCATTCTTCCGTCACTCATGAACAAAACCTTGAGATACTTGAACTCCTCCCCTTGATGCAGAACCTCACCCTCGACCTGAAGAGAACAATCCACCCTTTTCTGACCGAGGACCATGGCCTCAGATCTGGAGGTGCTGATTCTCATCCCACGCTTCTATTACATGCTTATATAACGGTAATGGTAAATTTCCCAATAAAACAAAGAGACTTTGTGAGTTTCATGCCAGCGCTTCTTGATCCAGACTTCGGTTGCAATTGATCTTCTTGAGGACGCTCCATGTCACCCTCTGCATTTAGAAGCATTCTCAAGATGCAGGAATCTGTGGTTGTGTCTGTGTTGAGCTGCAAAGGGACTGAGAGGCTGACTTACACAACACAAAATGGAAGAACCGTTAGAAAATATAAAATAAATGTATTGCTCTAGTACTACCTTCAGGATTAGCAATAAACAGTATACAGTGTTCCCTCGCTTATTCATTCAACAGGGGGGTTATCCTGGGTGTTACGTTCCAGACACCCTCGCGATAATTGAAAATTGGCGAAGTAGGAACGTTCAAATTAGTTCAGTATTTCAGTTTTAAGGCTTTATAACTCCTTCCCACACTCTTACAAAGCACAGCGAAAGAGCAGACAGACTGATGCTACGGTTACTGAGCCAACCAGAGCCCGGGATACAGAACGCTCTGGTTGGTCGCCTCTCATCAATCGGCCAATCATGTGTTGTGTGTGTCCAATCTTACGTCGAACACCCGCGAAAAAGTTAGTACGCGAAAGCTGAATTGAGAAGTCTCGAGGGGCTACTGCATTTGGGTTGATTATGAAATTAAAAAGAAAAACTACTTTAATTTAATTTAATTAGTCCAGTCCAGTTTAGTTATATAGTCAACAGAGTATTGTACGGACCTCAAACAGTTCCCTTCCAAGTCTAATTACATGCAGTCCATACGTTCCCTGAAACTGTATTATACGTTTCCATTGAAGGTATCACAGAAATCCTTCGTCTTGAAGACTTCTTTGACCAATTGGACTCTTCTAGCCACGTTTTGATGCTTTGGTCTTGACTGAGACCTTTCAGGGCCGACGTTGGCAGCAGCCAATCGTAATCTTGACGACACGCAGGTGGAGTTGTTCAAGTGGACAGTTTTTAAACACATTTTCAGGTGTTCTCCATCATGATTATTCATGAGCAGCGTGAGCCTGATGGTGGACTTGTTTTTTTTTTTAGATGAATACACCTCCACAGCCTCCCGAACAACTGGCCTCTGCTCTAAATGAGTCTCGGCCTCTTTTATGGTGCATCCAGTCAGCAAACAAACCAAAGCCACAGGAACCACCTGCAAAGAGAACGAACATAGAACCAAATCAGCCTTTTATTGTCCTCCCTTCCATTCCTACCTCTCAAATTCACCGTCTCTTTACCTTCTTACGATTTCTGGCAACGTCCGTATGAGTTTTGACGCCACCGGATGTAATGTTTGCCGTCAGCTCGTCCACTTGGTAGATGATCTTCAGAAGGGCCTTCTCACTCTGGGACTCTGGATGACCAGACAGCTTCTACAATCAGAGTAAATAAATAAATATACTGTATAACCATTTCTCGATGCTATTTTATAGTTGGAAATGTTTCCTTTCATTGATTCACTTGGACGATAAGTGGATGTGTGGCATAGTTTTGTTAGTTAGTATAGTTATTTTGGGTTTGTTCCCGTTTGGTGTTTTTGTCAGGTTCTTATTGTTTCTTCACCATACCTAGCAGATGTCCTCAGTAGCCTCTGTTTCCAACTCCTTACCAACTGGCTACCATTAGTAATCAGCACGCCTGTTTCTACACACCATTACTCATCCAAGCACATTCGTTCCTTGAGTTTCCTCAGCCATTTGTCACATCTTCACTTTTGTTCCTACTTATGTCCAGTCATCCGTGTTGTGTTTCACATGAACAAATGGTTTAAGTTTTCATGGTAAATTTAAACTCTCTCTTACATTTAGGTTCCTTCCACCATGATTTCATACCAATTAAAAGTTTCCCGTCTAAATACACCAGAGACACCTGTCGTTTTTAACCCTTTCATTTTTAAAAGTGGATTGATACCTTCGTTTTATTACAAACCGCATTCCAAAAAAGTTGGGAAACTAAACAAATTGTGAATAAAAACTGAATGCAATGATGTGGAGATGGCAAATGTCAATATTTTATTCGTAATAGAACATATATGACAGATCAAAAGTTTAATCTGAGTAAATTTAACATTTCAAAGGAAAAATATGTTGATTAAAAATTTCACAGTGTCAACAAATCCCAAAAAAGTTGGGACAAGTCAATAAGTGGCTGGAAAAAGGAAATTGAGCATATAACAAACAGCTGGAAGACCAATTAACACTAATTAGATCAATTGACAACATGATTGGTTATAAAAAGAGCTTCTCAGAGTGTCAATGTCTCTCAGAAACCAAGATGGTAAGAGGATCACCAATTCCAACATTGTTGCGCAAAAAGATAGTGTAGCAATACCAGAATGGTGTTACCCAGGGTAAAATAGCAAAGACTTTTAAGTTATCATCACCAACCGTGCATAACATCATCAAAAGATTCAGAGAATCTGGAACAATCGCTGTGCGTAAGGGTCAAGGCCATAAAACTCTTGTGGATGCTCGTGATCTCTGGGCCCTTAAACGTCACTGCACCTCAAGCAGGAATGCCACTGTCAAGGAAATAACAGGCATCATGCCGCAAGAGCCTCCAGCGCATCATGAGAGCAGCTGAGAAGATCGTCGGCACCTCCTTGCCCTCACTGCAGGACTTACACAGCAACCGCCTCACTCGGATAGCCCACTGCATGGCAGGTGATCCCACACACCCACTACACAGCTGCTTCAGACTGCTGCCATCAGGGAGGAGACTGAGGAGTCTCCAGGCTCGAACCAGCAGACTGAGAGACAGCTCTGTTCATCAGGCAGTCAGAATGCTAAACACTCTGCCTGCTCTGCCTCCCCTCCCATTTGAACTGCCTTAACACAAAAACTTTCTCACACATTACCACACAACACAAAGATTTTAACACTGGACTCTGTGTCATCAAACGGGTTATTCACTAAACTCTCGGTCATGTGCTCATTCAGTTTGCACTACTTCTCATATTTGCACTAATGTTTGTATTACATTACTGCCTATAGTCATACTACTGTTTACATTCACTGTTTACATTTATTAATACGGTTTACATTTATTACTACTGCTTTACATTTATTACTACTGTTTACATTTACACTACTTTTATCTACACTACTGCTGATACATATACAGCATTCTCTGACTAGCCTTATCTAAGGATGCCAAATGTGCCTTATGTGCCTTACTGCATATGCCACTTTGCCTCTATACCAACATCAACTACCTCATACATATACTGTGTACATTAACTCATATGCTGCTGTGCCACTCTTTGCAAATGTCAATGCTAGAACCTTCAGTTTATTTTATAGATATACTTTTTATACTACTATGCAAAAACTCAGGACAGTATTACACTTTTATTATTTCATTTTATGCTTATGTTCATTGGGTGTTTGGTGTTTTAGGGGTGTTTGGTGTTTCAGTGTTGGTGTAAATTTTCATACTTTTATACTACTATGAAAAAACTCAGGACAGTGTTACACTTTTACTATTTTATGCTTATGTTTATTAAATGTTTTAGTGTTTAGTGTTTAGATGGTTACTGTTGCACCGAGGGACTGAGAGAAACGCAATTTCAATCCTGTGTATGTCCTGTACATATTGCAGTTCTGACAATAAAGTTGACTTTGACTTTGACTTTGAATATATATATATATATATATATATATATATATATATGTATATCATACATATATTATATATATATATATATATATATATATATATATATATATATATATATATATATAGTATGTATGTATGTGTGTATATGTTGCTGTGAAACACGGAGTTTCAGCTCCCTCCAAAGATTTTCTAGGATTTAGATCTGGAGACCTGTAAAGATGTTTTCCCTGACCGGGAATCGAACCCGGGCCGCGGCGGTGATACTGCCGAATCCTAACCACTAGACCACCAGGGATATATAGACATCATTCGCCAATGTCGTTTTTTATTTTTTTTTTTTGGTGTGGCAAACTGGAGCACCCAGAGGAAACCCACACACTCAGAACAACATCCCACACACAGACACACACACTTTTTTTTAGTTTTTGTGGGACAAACTGGAGCACCCAGAGGAAACCCACACACTCAGAACAACATCCCAGACCCAGACACACACACTTTTTTTTTGTTTTTGTGGGACAAACTGGAGCACCCAGAGGAAACCCACACACTCAGAACAACATCCCAGGCCCAGACGCACACACTTTTTTTTTGTTTTTGTGGGACAAACTGGAGCACCCAGAGGAAACCCACACACTCAGAACATCATCCCAGACCCAGACACACACACTTTTTTTTTTCATGGGACAAACTGGAGCACCCAGAGGAAACCCACACACTCAGAACAAGCATCCTAAGCCAAGCGAAATGATTCCCAACAGCACTGGAACGTACAGCATACGCGCAAATTCCCTTCTTGGTGATTTACTCTGCTGCTTAAATTCCCAGACCATGTCTTCTCACATCTAGGAATATTTCCAGGTTTGTAGTTCGGGTGTCGGGAAGGTTGCAGGTAGAGATACTCTGACAGTATCTGGGTTCAAAGGTGAACACTTTGGTAAAGCCGTTTTGCAAGGGCAGCGGTCAATGATAGGCGGTAAAACTGTTATAGGAACGTGGTCTTCTTTTGGAGGTGAAGCTAGTACCAGTACACATTTTATGTCATTAACTGGACGTGTTACCTGCTGGGAATCCATCTGGGACTCAATTCTCCTACATAAAATTGGATTTTCTCTCTCTCTTTGTACCCACGTAACTCTCGTTTGTGCCAGTACGCAGGTCAAACTCAGGTCGTTTGGGGTTTGACACTGCAGTTGTTGCTGATATTGAAGTCCTATACATGAACAGCCTATCTTTAAACGCAGCCGTTGAAGTTTCTCGAGGGTTTGATCTGATCTGATCTTCTCTTGAAGAGGTGTCGCGTTGGTCCCTGACAAGCTCTTCTTGTTTCACGCGCCTTGGTGGTACAGGTTTAACCACAGCCTTTGAAGTTTCTGGAGGGTTTTTGGCAACCTTCAAAACTCTGCCTCTTGAAGATTTGTTGCATTGGTCCCTGACAAACTCTTCTTGTTCGGCATGTCTTGGTTTAATCTGTGGCACAGATTTAAATGCAGACATTGAAGTTTCTGGAGGGTTTAAAGCGTCCTCCAAAACTCTGCCTCTTGAAGATTTGTCACTTTGGTCCTTGACAAATTGTTGTTGATCTGGTATATCTGATATTTTATCCACACCTGTGTATTTCGCAGGTACCTTTCTGAGTGGGGGAAGAGGTATTTTACTTGTTGTACTATCAGGTGAAGGAAGTTTATGCTCTATCCCATCCCTGGAAGACAGCGTAGGACAGATCTGAATGTCATTTTGATCTGTCTGGCATACACTACTGCTTACATTTGTGGGAGAACGAACAGACAATGTTGCTGAATCCTCCATTTTTTTAAACTTGTCTCTACAAAAGTTCAGCTCCCACAGATCTTCAAATACGTATACACACTCGTTGGTTTTCAGTTCAGGGTTAGCCTTTTTAAGTTCTTCATGAGAACGCTCTAGAGACTGAATCGTGTTTGCCAGTTCTCTGCATTTTTCTTCAAGTTCTATTTTTTTGGCAGTCAGGTTTTCGAAGGCCTTTGATTTGATGTCTACCTCATCCTTCATATTTTCCATCTCAGTTTTGTACCTGTTTATGCTTACGGTTAAACAGGTACAAACCGATTCGCAAACTTCTTTTTCGGATAGCAGCTTCTTGTTGTCACAATTCATCCGTTCCAGCTTTTCGTACGCTTCGTCATAGTTGCGTTTCCAGTCACAGTTTTTGTCTGTCAACTCGGCAACGCGGTTTTTCAATTGTTCGATTTCAGTTTTCCGCGCTTGGGTCTCATTTAAAAGTGCGTCATTCTCCAACTGTATGCGTTTTGCATATGACTCATTTTCCTGGATGTTCCTCTGACAATCTTCTAATTCATTTTCTGCTTTCCATTTTGATTGTCTTTCTTTCTGGAAATGATACTCTTTTTCCACTGCATTATGTTTTTTTTCCTCCTCGAGGACCACTTCTCTGATGGCCTTTTCTTTGTCCTCTTCTTGACTTTTAACTTCCAGGCGAAGCACCTTTACTAGTTCCTCTAAAAAGCTGTTTAGCTCAGAGACCTTCCTGAGATTTTCAATTGTTTTTTGGTCCACAGATCTTTGTTCTTTTAGGTCTTCAATAAACTTTTTCTGTTCATTGATGACTTTCATATGCATGCTTTTTTCAGTTTTCAGCCTCTCCTCTGCACGTTTAAATTCTTCGATTCTTACTGTCGTATTATATCTAACTTTTTCAATTTCTTTCTCTTTCAGTTGTAAAGCCTCCTTTGCTGCAAGCATGTTGACCTCAAGTACTTTACGAGAAACTGTATGCATTCTGAATACCTGTACCTGTGTGCGCACCATCGCACATGCTCTACGAGCAACTTTATGCATTTTGAATACCTCTGTGCACGAACGCGTATACAACTGGTTCAAACGAGATTCGTCTGCAATGTGTCTGAAGAGACTGCTACGGGGTCTTTTTATAACCTTTCCAAGAAGGAGTCCTTGATGATGATGATGTCATCAATTAGAATAATTATGATGTCAGAAGATAAAAGAGTTTGATGATGTCATCAATTAGAATAATTATGATGTCAGAAGATAAAAGAGTTTGACCTGACTTCAAAATTCTAATTCATGATTGATGCTGATGACGTCATCAATTAGAATTTTGAAGCTTTTTTGAAGTCAGAAGTAAAAATCCTACATTAAATTTAAATGTAAACATTTTGCACTTTTAGTTTGCATGTATTAAAGTGCAGCTGTAGTAAATTCATTCTTAAAACCCTCCTGCTTTGACTACCCCCGGTTCCACTCAGCGAGCACGCGCACAGCCACGCTACTCACAGGAAAGACTGGGTCCAAACGCCGCTCGAAAGCACACTACCATATATGGTCATTATCCGACACCCGCCTTCGCGTTTGTTGAACAGCAACGGAGATTGGCAGGTGCTCTCAACCAATCAGAAGCCAGCTTTCCGCTAGCTTCTGGTTGCTAACGCCTATGGCTAAAGCTAGCAGCAGAGCCCCGTTTTTATTTTATTTTAAATTGATAATAAAAGTGTTAACAAAACAGTAGAAAAAATATCAATATTATAGAACAAAATGAACAAGAGAATAATGCCAGGGGGTTATAAAGCAAACACAAATAAAGCGAAGTGTAGTTTTTGTATTACAGTTAGTAAAAGTAAGTAGAATTATTCATTTAGTGATGTAGTTTGAAGGTTATCATTGGATGAACAAACTGTGAAATAAGGGGCAGATATATAATACGATTTCATCTTCTTTCTGCTCCTTTCATTTTATCCTACTTGTATTCTTGTATCTGATGAAACTGTCTTGTATTGTTCTTTTAAAATGAACGAATAAACATCAAATCAAGTGTATTTATACATGTACATGTATGCACACATATAAATGTAAAGAGAAAAAAAGTTAAGTCACAAAAATGTTGAAGTGGGTCCACAAATCAGTTGTTTTTATGGGTTTACTATTGTTTGAGTACTGAAGTGTTCTAATATATTGTTTGAATTCCTCTCTAAAGACCAAGAAACAAGGTTTCTGATATGAGAATTTAGATTCATGTACTGTACATGGTATTTTGCAACTAATAAAATTAGGTTGATAATATAATAATGGTTTGTTTTATTCATGGGATAAGAAAACAATCCAAACAACACATTTACATAAGTAAGGGAAAAGTCATCAAGAATATTTTTGGAAATAAAAGTGCAAATATCTTGCCAGAAAGTACATAAGAAAGGACATGACCAGAATAAATGACAGAGATCTTCTTCACTGGGTTGGCAGAATGAGCAGTTCATGTCAATGTCCTTTTTGTATCGTTGAAGGAAAGACTTGCAGGGATAAAAACGATGGATAATCCTAAAAATCCGGCTCAGGACCGGAAGGTCCCAGGTTCGATCCCCGTCACTGCCTCGTTGTGTCCCTGGGCAAGACACTTAACCCCGAGTTGCTCTTGGTGGGACTGGCTGGCGCCTTGCATGGCAGACCACCGCTACCGGTGTATGATTGTGTGTATGAATGGGTGGATGGCTACTGTGAAGTGCTTTGGGGCCCCTCATACGCACTCACAGAAATATTTAACCCCAATTTTTAAGATTTATGTAATTTTATTAAATGACAAAATTGCGTGCCTTTTTATTAGATAAGTTTAAGGCAAACCTATGAAATAAACCTTACATGATGCATATTCATTCATGTAATAAGGCCTATTTATTTTAAATGCATAACCCTCAGGTTTATGTATTCAGAATTAATAACATATAATTACTCTAAATGAATAATCTTGAGGGTATTTATTTCAAATACATAAAGAATATTATTTTAATTTGCATAATAATCAGGTTTATTATTCAATATAAATAGCATATATTTATTTTAATTACATGTCATTTATGCATATGTAATGAACTAAATTAATCAAAATGCATAACATTTATGCAATTCCTTTCCATTCATACCAACAATCTTAATGAAGCAATCAGTTGTTGTTCTTTCAACATCTTTATTAAACTTCAAATCATATTAAATACACAAAATTATAATATCAAAATTAAAGTTTCACTTGTGCATATTCACAAGACCATAGGTCCCATTTTGGCCATACTTTTCCTAAAATATTACAAGTAAAAAAAATAAAGACTTCACCTTAGTGGATTTTGTAGAAACTTAAGCACCTTTTAGAACAAATCTTTGTAACACTTAACTCCACTGAATCTGGAAACAATTCAAGAAAAAAAATCTGGTTTGAGCTGAGGTAATACAATATGTCCCGCTAAAACATTTTAGAAACCAACCATCTATGAACTCACATAAGAACTCACCTACACAGCCACATTCACACATCACTTCCTGTTAAGTGCTTCAACATCAAAAGAAATAAAAGAACAACATCAAACAGGTATTTTCCTGACACACCCTTCAAGAACTATAAGGGATTTAAACAGTCTGTATGATGGAGAAACTGACAAAAAAATCAGGTAGCTGTGCATGTGCATTATTGCCAGCCAAATCCATGGAGCACACATCACTTCCTGTTAAGTGCTTCAACATCAAAAGAAAAAAAAAGAACATTAAACAGGTATTTTCCTGACACACCCTTCAAAAACTATAAGGGATTTAAACAGTCTGTATGATGGAGAAACTGACAAAAAATCAGGTAGCTGTGTATGTGCATTATTGCCAGCCAAATCACTGGGGCAATTTGAGTTTCAGTGTCTGTACTTTTGGTGACAGCTTGGCTGAGTCCAGGTTCATCAGGATTTTCTGGTACACCTCGAATGTACGGGTCAGGCTTTTCGGATAGCTCAAGTTGAGTGCATAGATCAGTCCATAAAGCATCACGCACGCATGGCTGACACTCTGTAGGTTATGGAGGACTTCCACACCTTCCAGCACAACTCCAACATCAGCAAAGCGTCCATTACCTGGACCATCAGGACCACGACCCTCTGCTCGGACAGTGTAGATGCCCATGGTCTTCTCCGCAATGTCTGCCTCAGCCTCTCTGGATTCAATGTCCTGGAATATAAAGAGAACAGAATGATTGGTTATGTGATCCTAACCTTGACCACTAAAATCTAAGCAGCTCATCCTTAGGCCAAGTGAATGTTCATTTGAAGAAATTTCTTTAAAGCACTGCATATGTGTTATGTAGCATGTATGTATGTAGCATGTAGTATGTATGTATTATGTATGTGTGTAGTATGTATGTAATATGTATGTATGTGTGTAGTATGTATGTAATATGTATGTATGCGTGTAGTATATATGTAATATGTATGTATGCGTGTAGTATATATGTAATATGTATGTAGTATATATGTATGTATGTAGTATATATATATGTGTATGTATGTAGTATATATGTATGTATGTAGTATATATGTAATATGTATGTATGTAGTATATATGTATGTATGTAGTATATATGTAATATGTATGTATGTAATATGTATGTATGTATGTAGTATATATGTAATATGTATGTATGTATGTAGTATATATGTAATATGTATGTATGTATGTATGCATGTAGCATATATGTAATATGTATGTATGTATGTAGCATATATGTAATATGTATGTAGTATATATGTAATATGTATGTATGTAGTATATATGTAATATGTATGTATGTAGTATATATGTAATATGTATGTATGTAATATATATGTGATATGTATGTATGTAATATATATGTAATATGTATGCATGTATGTAGTATATATGTAATATGTATGTATGTATGTAGTATATATGTAATATGTATGTATTTATGTAGTATATATGTAATATGTATGTATGTAGTATATATGTAATATGTATGTATGTATGCATGTAGTATATATGTAATATGTATGTATGCATGTAGCATATATGTAATATGTATGTAGCATATATGTAATATGTATGTAGTATATATGTAATATGTATGTATGTAATATGTATGTAGTATATATGTAATATGTATGTATGCATGTAGTATATATGTAATATGTATGTATGTAGTATATATGTGTATGTATGTAGTATATATGTATGTATGTAGTATATATGTAATATGTATGTATGTAGTATATATGTAATATGTATGTATGTAGTATATATGTAATATGTATGTATGTAGTATATATGTAATATGTATGTATGTAATATATATGTGATATGTATGTATGTAATATATATGTAATATGTATGCATGTATGTAGTATATATGTAATATGTATGTATGTAGTATATATGTAATATGTATGTTATGTAGTATATATGTAATATGTATGTATGTAGTATATATGTAATATGTATGTATGTAGTATATATGTAATATGTATGTATGTATGTATGTATGCATGTAGTATATATGTAATATGTATGTATGCATGTAGCATATATGTAATATGTATGTAGCATATATGTAATATGTATGTATGTAGTATATATGTAATATGTATGTATGTAGTATATATGTAATATGTATGTATGTATGTATGTATGCATGTAGTATTCATTCATTCATTCAACCTTTATTTAGTCAGGTAAATCTTTTGAACCTCATGGGCTCATTTACGAAAGCGACCTGCTAAAACTAAAGAACAATGAACAGCAGTGATAGAATTTCATTAAACAATAAACAAACAAACAATAAACAATAGAAAACAAAAAGAGAGAAAAAAAACAAAAGATTTTTTTTTTTTTTTTTTTAACAAAGTATCAAAAAACTAGCAAAACATTATAAGGTAGACGTATAAAATCAAAGACAGGAACAAATCTGCATTGGTTTTTGCCAGGATTCCAACAGATTCTGAAAACCATTTAGGGAGGTCAGGGCCGAGAGCTTCAGATCTTTTTGTAAGATATTCCATGAAGCAGGAGCAGAGTAGGAGAAGGCCCTTTTTCCAAGTTCAGTCCTCACTGACGGAACACTGCAGGTAATCATGTCCTGAGAGCGCACACTGTAGCTGCACTCACGCAAAGACATGTAGGAGGAGATGTATGAGGGCAGTAGACCAAGAAGTGATTTAAAGATGAAAATGTACCAGTGGAAGAGTCTGCGTGAGGTTAATGATGTCCAGTTAACCAGTGAATACAGGGTGCAGTGGTGGGTACGATAATCACAACCAGTTATGAATCTTAGTGCACCATGATAGACCACATCCAACATCTGCAGGGTGCTTTTAGGAGCATTCATGTAGAGAATGTCACCGTAATCAATGGAGGGAAGGAAAGTCACAGACACAAGGCGTTTCCTGACATTCAGTGATAGACAGGATCTGTTTCTGAAAAAGAAACCCAGTTTAACTTTCAATTTCTTCACTAGGTTTTCCACGTGGAGTTTAAAAGAGAGATGTGAATCGATCAGGATACCCAGATATTTATAGGAATCAACAAACTCAATAGGGACACCATTTGAAGATAAAATCAGAGGAGGATCTGCTGGAACCGCCTTCCTATTTGAAAAAAACATCCCTTTTGTTTTATCAGCATTTAGGACAAGTTTGAGACGGAACAAATCTGACTGGATGATGTCAAAAGCGGATTGTAGTAACTGGAAAGCCTTAGCTACTGTTTTAGCTCGGCAATAAACAACTGTATCATCAGCATAGAAATGTAAGGATGCATCAGGGATGCAGTGACCTACATTAGCTATGTAGATTGTAAAGAGAGTTGGTCCTAAAACTGAGCCTTGTGGTACACCATTTTTAACTGTTAAATAGCTGGAAGAAGTACCGTTATGTTGAACACATTGCCTCCGATTGGAAAGATAGTTAGAAAACCAACCGATGGTGTGATCAGAGAAACCGATTTCTAAGAGCTTATGACACAGGATGTTATGATCCACAGTGTCAAAAGCTTTGGACAGGTCTAAGAAAAGTGCAGCACAATAGTCCTTAGCATCCAATGCTTCAACAACATCATTCAGAACCTTCAGAGAAGCAGTTGTTGTGCTGTGTTTTTTCCTGAAACCAGATTGATGGAGAGGTAAGATGTTAAATGAGTCCAGATAATTTTTGATCTGAGAGTTTATCAGTTTTTCTTGAACCTTGGCTAAGATGCAGAGTTTAGAGATCGGTCGATAATTGTTCAGTGAGGTGGGGTCACCTCCCTTCAGCAAAGGAAGAACAAAGGCTGTTTTCCAAGCATCCGGAATGGTGTTTTGGCTTATGGATAGATTAAAGATGTGGGTCACAGGGACTGTGATGATATGAGCAGCCAGCCTTAAGAAATAAGGTGGAAGTTCATCTGGACCTGCAGATTTTTTAGGATCAAGATCATTTAACAGTTTATTTACCTCACTGACTGAGAATGGAGAAAAAGAGAAGGTGTGATTAACAGATGGTTGGCTTGTAGGAGGGATTTGATTTGTTGAAGTTTGATTATTAGATAAAGTGGCCAATTTTCCGTTTGTAACTGTATCAAATAAAGAACTAGAAGCAACAAAATGTTTATTGAAACAGTTCAGGATCTCGTGCTTATTTGACACAGGAACAGAGTCAACAAGAAATTGTGATGGGAGGTCAGATGATTGGGGGGTGCCTGAGAGAGATTTAATGGTTTTCCAGAATTTTTTAGGATCGTTTAGATTTTTGGAGGTCTGAGATAAGAATTAAACTGCTCCAAGACTGAGGCCATAATGATTGGCACCCCTCACCAGATACAAACATCAACTTTAACAACAATCTCCTTCTCTGGTCAAGACATCCCCCTCTCCACCTCTGTTACAAATCTTGGAATAAAAATGGACTCTCATCTTACATTTGAAACTCACATTAAGCATCTGTTTAAAACTTGCTTCTTCCATCTTCGAAACATCTCCAGACTTCGCCCATCTCTGACTTTTTCCGATGCTGAGAAACTCGTCCATGCCTTTGTTTCCTCCAGGCTCGACTACTGCAACTCCCTGTTTATTGGAATCCCTGGCAAAAACCTTCAGAAACTTCAATATATTCAAAACAGTGCAGCAAGGATTTTATTGAGAGTTCGTAAATTTGAACATATTACACCCATTCTTCATAACCTCCATTGGCTTCCTGTCACCTACAGAATTCAATACAAAACTGCTCTCATTACACATCAATGCTTACATGGAACTTCACCTGACTATCTAAAGGACATTCTTGCACCATATTCATCCACCCGGTCTCTACGATCACAGAACAGTAATCTACTTCACATTCCACGAACCAAATTAAGGACCATGGGAGACAGGGCATTCTGTGTGGCTGCCCCCCGCCTATGGAACTCCCTTCCTGACTGCCTGAGAGCTCCACAGTCACTGGTTGACTTTAAAAGCGGTTTAAAGACTTTTCTTTTTAAGCAAGCCTATTCTGCCCCCGCATGATTTTATCTTTGATCTTGGTTGATAGTATTATTGATTTTACTTGATTTTATCACTTGTTTTATTTATTTATTTATTTATTTTTTAAGCAGGCCTATTCTGCCTCCACAGGATTCTGTTTTTAATCTTAGTTAATACCATTATTGATTTTATTTGATTTTATCACTTGTTTTTATTGTTGTAGCACTTTGAGATTTTTATTAATGAAAAGTGCGGTATAAATTGAATTTATTATTATTATTATTATTATAAGAAGTAGTTACGTTTTGCAGCTTTAATGGCAGTTGTGCATTTATTCCTTAGCTGCCGAAATTTCAACCAATCAGTGTCTGAGTGTGATTTTCTTGCTGCTGCCCAAAGATGATCTCTCCAGTGCAGGAGATCAGCTAGTTCAGGAGTAAACCAGGGGCTGTCACGGCCCTTTATCCTGAACTGCCGGAAAGGATAAATATATGTATACATACATATATATATATATATATATATGTAATATGTATGTATGCATGTAGCATATATGTAATATGTATGTAGCATATATGTAATATGTATGTAGTATATATGTAATATGTATGTATGTAATATGTATGTATGTATGTAGTATATATGTAATATGTATGTATGTAGTATATATGTAATATGTATGTATGCGTGTAGTATATATGTAATATGTATGTATGTAGTATATATGTAATATGTATGTATGTAATATATATGTGATATGTATGTATGTAATATATATGTAATATGTATGCATGTATGTAGTATATATGTAATATGTATGTATGTAGTATATATGTAATATGTATGTATTTATGTAGTATATATGTAATATGTATGTATGTAGTATATATGTAATATGTATGTATGTAGTATATATGTAATATGTATGTATGTATGTATGCATGTAGTATATATGTAATATGTATGTATGCATGTAGCATATATGTAATATGTATGTAGCATATATGTAATATGTATGTAGTATATATGTAATATGTATGTATGTAATATGTATGTATGTATGTAGTATATATGTAATATGTATGTATGTAGTATATATGTAATATGTATGTATGTAGTATATATGTATGTAGCATGTATATATGTATGTAGCATATATGTAGCATGGATGTATGTATGTATTCTGTATGTATGTAGTATGAATGTATGTAGTACGTATGTATGTAGCATGCATGTATGTATGTAGCATGCACAACACCAACATCAGCAAAGCGTCCATTACCTGGACCATCAGGACCACGACCCTCTGCTCGGACAGTGTAGATGCCCATGGTCTTCTCCGCAATGTCTGCCTCAGCCTCTCTGGATTCAATGTCCTGGAATATAAAGAGAACAGAATGATTGGTTATGTGATCCTAACCTTGACCACTAAAATCTAAGCAGCTCATCCTTAGGCCAAGTGAGTGTTCATTTGAATAAATTTCTTTAAAGCGCTGCATATATGCGTTCATGAGAATGAGATGGATGCTAGTTCAAGGTCACAATGACCTTAAGACCTTTGATCACCTCCAAAAAGCCTGGAAAAAAAGAAAAAGTCATAAGTATGCATTTTGCGTTGTTGTTAATAGATTATTCACAGCCTACTGTCAAATTCTGCACTTTTCTATCAAGGTGACAACAACAATTACAACAAAAATTGAACCTTTACAGTAGTAGTCTTGTTCTCACATGTTTATGGGTTGATTCACCACTGAGGGTTTGTGCTTCTTTAATACGAAGGGATTTCCGTGGAGAATGCTCTTTTCCCACTGAAGCCTTTGACCTGCCAAAATAAAAAAATGCAGTTAACAAAATACCAAATACAAACAAATCCATCCATCCATTATCTATACCCGCATCTTCCTTTCAGGGTCATAGGGATCACTCGTGACCATACCCAGTAGTCACTGTACAAGGGGTGAGGTACACCCTGGACAGGTCGCAAGTCCATCACTGGGCCACATACCGGTAGATTCAAACGAGTCAAACAACCACTCACTCTCACCTAGGGACAGTTTAGAGTTATTAATTAACCTAACATTTATGTTTTTGGTCTGTGGGAGGAAGCTGGAGTATCCGGAGAAAACCCACCCATGCACGGAGAGAACATACAAACTCTACCCAGAAAGGTCTCTGGGCAGGGATTTGATTCAGTGACTCCAGAAATGCATTGATATATAGAAATACATAATCAGGAACACCCCTGTTTGTTCAGAGATCAGTGTTGTAAATACGTAGGCAGTTACTACCGGTATAAGAAACAAATAAACTGTTCATTGGTGCAGGGAAAATGGATTAAATGAAAGGAAGCAAACTTCTCCAACCTCTTTTCCCTCTCTTCTGCCTTTTCTACTCACTTCCTCTCTCCTAACCTCTTGTTTACTCCGCTCATATATAAGAGATATAAGAGAGGACAGTAGTAAGAGGTTTGGAGGGAGGATGACAGGGAAGAGAAAGGACCTACCTTTCCCTATCCTAACCTTCTCTCTCCCTTTACCTTTTTTCTGTTGGAAACTGCTCCCCTTCTAGTCAATATTCTGTCCCAACTGCAAAAACAGTTAATGCTTTGTACAATGCTTTATGACTTACCTCTTGACATGTGAGTTTGGCTTTGCTGACTGTCTCAGATCCTCGACTTCCTTTTGACAGAGAAAAATAAACAATCATCCCATTGTTTCTTTCCATAGACAGCAATCCTAAACATAGTACAAGGCATGCTAATGGAGAAAGACAGAAATTGCACAC